>CM055846.1:5000-62500 GCA_029490765.1 Euthynnus affinis | reverse complement strand
TTCCGCGGTACTGCAGCTGTTATCTGTTTCTACACACTGACTGTTTCATTCTTTATAATCAACCAAACAGAACCGGTTTGGAATCAAAAAATAGATTTTTAGAGTAAAACTATCGAAAATAAATATCAAAAAATGTTTAATTGTAAGTAAAATACATTTGAGATTAAAATGTATTTTGCTCAGGAAGGTTCCTCACTGAGTGAAACGACCTGGAAGTGTCGTAGTGGCAGCCGTGATAAGAGCTGGTTGAACTCTAACTGTGAAGGAAAAGTGCTTCATGCTTTCTAATCTCCTTCAGCTTCAGTAAACCTGACCACCCTGAAAGGAACAGAGATTATTCCTCACGGCAGGAAGCATTCACAAACTCTAACGATTACTCACATTTCACATCCTCAGCGGTCTGTGTGTCCAAAGCTGTGTTCAGCTTGTTTGATGACAGGATAAATAAATATATGATAGATAAATGTTTTTCATATGAATTTAAAAAAACAGAAAGTCAATTCCTTTACTGTTTTCTCCTTCAAATGTTGGATTATAAATTAAACCAAAACCAGAAAACTTTTTCACGTTTATTGTTATATCTGTATTATCCACTGCTACTGCAAAACACAGTCACTGACTGTTTGCTATAAGACAGAGATAGATAGATAGATAGATAGATAGATCAATAGATAGATAGATAGATAGATAGATCAATAGATAGATAGATAGATAGATAGATCAATAGATAGATAGATAGATAGATAGATCAATAGATAGATAGATAGATAGATCAATAGATAAATAGATAGATAGATCAATAGATAGATAGATAGATAGATAGATCAATAGATAGATAGATAGATAGATAGATAGATAGATCAATAGATAGATAGATAGATAGATAGATCAATAGATAGATAGATAGATAGATCAATAGATAGATAGATAGATAGATAGATAGATAGATCAATAGATAGATAGATAGATAGATCAATAGATAGATAGATAGATAGATAGATAGATAGATAGATCAATAGATAGATAGATAGATAGATAGATAGATAGATAGATAGATCAATAGATAGATAGATAGATAGATAGATAGATAGATCAATAGATAGATAGATAGATAGATCAATAGATAGATAGATCAATAGATAGATAGATAGATAGATAGATAGATAGATAGATCAATAGATAAATAAATAGATAGATAGATAGATAGATCAATAGATAGATAGATCAATAGATAGATAGATAGATAGATAGATAGATAGATAGATAGATAGATAGATAGATCAATAGATAGATAGATCAATAGATAGATAGATAGATAGATAGATAGATAGATAAATAAATAGATAGATCAATAGATAGATAGATAGATAGATAGATCAATAGATAGATAGATAGATAGATAGATAGATAGATCAATAGATAGATAGATCAATAGATAGATAGATAGATAGATAGATAGATAGATAGATCAATAGATAGATAGATCAATAGATAGATAGATCAATAGATAGATAGATAGATAGATAGATAGATAGATAGATCAATAGATAAATAAATAGATAGATAGATAGATAGATCAATAGATAGATAGATCAATAGATAAATAGATAGATAGATAGATAGATAGATAGATAGATAGATAGATAGATAGATAGATAGATCAATAGATAGATAGATCAATAGATAGATAGATAGATAGATAGATAGATAGATAGATCAATAGATAAATAAATAGATAGATAGATAGATAGATAGATCAATAGATAGATAGATAGATAGATAGATAGATAGATAGATAGATAGATAGATAGATCAATAGATAAATAAATAGATAGATAGATAGATAGATCAATAGATAAATAAATAGATAGATAGATAGATAGATAGATAGATCAATAGATAGATAGATAAATAGATAGATAGATAGATAGATCAATAGATAGATAGATAGATAGATAGATAGATCAATAGATAAATAAATAGATAGATAGATAGATAGATAGATAGATAGATAGATCAATAGATAAATAAATAGATAGATAGATAGATAGATAGATAGATAGATAGATAGATCAATAGATAGATAGATCAATAGATAGATAGATAGATAGATAGATAGATAGATCAATAGATAAATAAATAGATAAATAGATAGATAGATAGATAGATAGATCAATAGATAAATAAATAGATAGATAGATAGATAGATAGATAGATAGATCAATAGATAGATAGATAGATAGATCAATAGATAGATAGATCAATAGATAGATAGATAGATAGATAGATAGATCAATAGATAGATAGATAGATAGATAGATCAATAGATAGATAGATAGATAGATAGATAGATAGATCAATAGATAGATAGATAGATAGATCAATAGATAGATAGATAGATAGATCAATAGATAAATAAATAGATAAATAGATAGATAGATAGATAGATAGATAGATAGATAGATAGATAGATAGATAGATCAATAGATAGATAGATAGATAGATCAATAGATAGATAGATCAATAGATAGATAGATAGATAGATAGATAGATCAATAGATAAATAAATAGATAGATAGATAGATAGATCAATAGATAGATAGATCAATAGATAGATAGATAGATAGATAGATAGATAGATAGATAGATCAATAGATAGATAGATAGATAGATAGATAGATAGATAGATAGATCAATAGATAGATAGATCAATAGATAGATAGATAGATAGATAGATAGATAGATCAATAGATAAATAAATAGATAGATAGATAGATAGATCAATAGATAGATAGATCAATAGATAAATAGATAGATAGATAGATAGATAGATAGATAGATAGATAGATCAATAGATAGATAGATCAATAGATAGATAGATAGATAGATAGATCAATAGATAGATAGATCAATAGATAGATAGATAGATAGATCAATAGATAGATAGATCAATAGATAAATAAATAGATAGATAGATAGATAGATCAATAGATAGATAGATCTATAGATAAATAAATAGATAGATAGATAGATAGATAGATCAATAGATAGATAGATAGATAGATAGATAGATAGATAGATAGATAGATAGATAGATAGATAGATCAATAGATAAATAAATAGATAGATAGATAGATAGATCAATAGATAAATAAATAGATAGATAGATAGATAGATAGATAGATCAATAGATAGATAGATAGATAGATAGATAGATAGATAGATAGATAGATCAATAGATAAATAAATAGATAGATAGATAGATAGATAGATAGATAGATCAATAGATAGATAGATAGATAGATAGATAGATAGATAGATAGATAGATAGATAAATAAATAGATAGATAGATAGATAGATAGATAGATAGATAGATAGATAGATAGATAGATAGATAGATAGATAGATCAATAGATAAATAAATAGATAGATAGATAGATAGATAGATAGATAGATCAATAGATAAATAAATAGATAGATAGATAGATAGATAGATAGATAGATCAATAGATAAATAAATAGATAGATAGATAGATAGATAGATAGATAGATAGATAGATAGATCAATAGATAGATAGATAGATAGATAGATAGATCAATAGATAGATAGATAGATAGATAGATAGATAGATAGATAAATAAATAGATAGATAGATAGATAGATCAATAGATAGATAGATAGATAGATCAATAGATAAATAAATAGATAGATAGATAGATAGATCAATAGATAGATAGATCAATAGATAGATAGATAGATCAATAGATAGATAGATGGATAGATAGATAAATAGATAATAACTCAGTGATGTTACATTGAAATATTTCTACTTGACTTTATTAAATACTTAAATATGTGGACGGAGGAACAGAACCTCCGCCTGAATCAACCAGCACAGCTTTTAAACACAAACAAATCAACATGTGAAGGTGTTTGTGTTTGTATGTGCTGCTTCTTCAGCTGTTATATGACAGATTAAAATCTACATATTAACACAGAAGTCTGCTTTTCATCAACAGAGGTTCAGGTCTCGGTCTGCAGCAGGCTGGTCAGAGGTTCAGGTCTTGGTCTGCAGCAGCAGGCTGGTCAGAGGTTCAGGTCTTGGTCTGCAGCAGCAGGCTGGTCAGAGGTTCAGGTCTCGGTCTGCAGCAGCAGGCTGGTCAGAGGTTCAGGTCTTGGTCTGCAGCAGGCTGGTCAGAGGTTCAGGTCTTAGTCTGCAGCAGGCTGGTCAGAGGTTCAGGTCTTGGTCTGCAGCAGGCTGGTCAGAGGTTCAGGTCTTGGTCTGCAGCAGCAGGCTGGTCAGAGGTTCAGGTCTTGGTCTGCAGCAGCAGGCTGGTCAGAGGTTCAGGTCTTGGTCTGCAGCAGCAGGCTGGTCAGAGGTTCAGGTCTTGGTCTGCAGCAGCAGGCTGGTCAGAGGTTCAGGTCTCGGTCTGCAGCAGGCTGGTCAGAGGTTCAGGTCTTGGTCTGCAGCAGCAGGCTGGTCAGAGGTTCAGGTCTTGGTCTGCAGCAGCAGGCTGGTCAGAGGTTCAGGTCTTGGTCTGCAGCAGGCTGGTCAGAGGTTCAGGTCTTGGTCCTGATCATCCACTAAAATACTGATTGTTGTTTCTGGCTTTAAATAATTTATGACCTGAAAACAGTTTGTAAGACGCTGAGCTGTTCGCTGGTCCTCTAACGCAGACGCTCTTTAAATAATAAAGGTTTTATTATTTGAGTTTATAGTTCATATATTCAGATGATATATTATGTCATAATATATTGAGATGATATATTATGTCATAATATATTTAGATGATACATTATGTCATAATATATTTAGATGATATATTATGTCATAATATATTTAGATGATACATTATGTCATAATATATTTAGATGATATATTATGTCATAATATATTTAGATGATATATTATGTCATAATATATTGAGATGATATATTATGTCATAATATATTGAGATGATATATTATATCATAATATATTTAGATGATACATTATGTCATAATATATTTAGATGATACATTATGTCATAATATATTCAGATGATATATTATATCATAATATATTAAGATGATATATTATGTCATAACATATTAAGATGATATATTATGTCATAACATATTCAGATGCTGCTCTGCTGGTGGATCAACAGACTCTACGAGGTCAGACTGTAACGTTGAGCTGCGTCGTCAGTATGAAACCTGCTTTATGATTGTAATTGTGTTTATTTGTGTAAATATGTTGTTGTGCAGACTCATGGCAGAGCCATGCTTGTTTTTCTGCCGCTGTGTTTGTGTCCGAGTCACTCCTGACGTTTTTCCGCCCTGTCAGCGATATTCTGGAGCAGACAGGAATGTTGATCCTGAGATTAAAGCCTCAACAAAAGAGAGCAGCGGCCGTCACAACAGAAGCTCACATAGTTTCAGACGACAACACGCAGCCCGTCCTCTATATGACAACAGCACGGCGCTCCGAGCATCACAGCCACAGAGGACGTGCACTCAGACGCATCTACAGACACTCGGACGCCATAAAATCAATCGCTTCGACTTCCTCACACGTTTCCAGACTCCTTGTGTTTTGGTTTTTTTCCTCCATGATGTTTGGCAGGACGCTGCTGCTGGTCTGTGTGGCCGTTTTCTTCTGTGCAGGTAAGACTGGATCATAAGTCACACATCTAAAGGACAAAAACAAAGAACATTAAACCTCATATTTGAAAATATGACGACTAAAGTTGAGCATCATTAAATATTTGTGTTAGTTTTCAGTGAATGTAGGAAATAAAGATAAAAGACTCATCAGTCTCCTAAAACTGTTCAGCTTGTGATGATTTAACGTTCGAGACGTTTTTGATCAGATGTCACGAAACCCTTTGACCACGAAGAGTCTGATTTAATGAAAGTAGTTACAGACTTTTAACAGACTGAAAAACGGGACTGAAAAGGTTTGTTTGTTCTGCAGATGCTGAGGATAAATCCAGACTCTACAGGAGGGTAAGAAAACAAATGTTTCAGTAAATGTAACTTAAAGAACGATCATTGTTATTTTTTACCAAAGTTTCCTTGAACTGTTTGTTAAAACTGATTTAATGTTCTGTGTTTGTCCCTCAAGTCACTAAATATTAACCCACAATTTTCATAAAGTCTGAAATATTTTAGACTTCTTATTATATTTCACATGATAAATTAAATCTATTGTATGAAAAACTGAAACATTAAATCTAATTAAATGTGAAACTTGGTGAACAAAGAGCCAATAAACCAATAAATTTGTAAAATCAGGATAAACTCTGATAGAAGACTAGACGAGACTAAACTGAACAATAAGATGTAAAACAGGTTTATTCTGCAGAACCAGTTCAAACCTGTCAGACGTTTACTGGTTGGCTGATCTCTAATGATCCAGCGGATGGCAGTAATCAATAACAATGGTAATCAATAACAATGGTAATCAATAACAATGTTTAGACCTCCAGTTTTTACAAACAGCAGATTTCAGTGACGTCCAGAACAAACGTTATTTGGCACCAAACGATAAAAACATATGAAATGTAAATGTATACAAACTGCTGGTGTGTCGTCATGACGACAGCTTGTGTGTGACTGTGAGTTTGAGGTGTAACGTGTGTTTATTTGTGCTGCAGCCTTCCTGTGTGGGAATGAGCGTGACTCAGGCGTGTCCTCTGAACTACTCGCCGGTGTGCGGCAGCGATGGCGTCACTTATCCAAACGAATGTTCACTTTGTGTCCAAAGACTGTGAGTCTGTTTCTATGGAGACACTCAGACCTGCTTCATCTCATCTTTCTGACAACATCATCTAAACATTATTAATGCGACCTGTTGATTAAAGACTGCTGAAGTCTGTTAGTTTAAAGACCAGAAAACTCCTGCAAAGGTAGAAACAATGTTCAGTAAAAACAATCTAATTATTGATCACTGATTATTGATCATGTTTCTTCAGGGAGAAAAATGCAGACATTTTGATTGTCAAGGACGGACCCTGCTGAGGATGACATCATCAAGATACTGTGACATCATTACATGTATTTTTGACTTGTTTGAATGTAGATGTTTGTAACACACTGACACACACACACACTCACACACTCACACACACACACACACACACACACTCACACACACACACACACACTAACACACACACACACACTAACACACACACACACACTCACACACACTCACACACACACACACACACTCACACTCACACACACACTCACACACACACACACACACAGTAACACACACACACACACACACAGTAACACACACACACACACTAACACACACACACTAACACACACACACACACACTCACACACACACACACACACACACACTCATACTCACACACACACACACACACACACACACACAGTAACACACACACACACTAATATTTTATAACGATGTGCTCATATTTCTGTAAAGTTGTTTTTCACTGAGTGTTTCCAGTAAAGTTTTTCTTTCTGAGCTTCGTTACAGTGAAAGTTTGTCTCAGTGACGTTTCCAAGCAGAAGGACAGAGAGAGTTTTCTGTTTGTTGTCCTCGGTGGGTTTGTTGAGGTTTCTGAGAGTTTAGGGATGAAAACCAGTTCAAGGTCAGTGAAGGTCAGTCAGATTTAGGGGACAACGGACCCGTCGTCACATAACTTGTGACAGGAAGTAGCAAGAATTTAGAAAGTTCACAGGTAAAAAATAAACTTTAAATAAAGGATATAAAAATAAACCTTGAACCATTTTAATGTAGGAACATCTGATCGTTTCCAGACTGAACTGCAGTTTAGAGAATAAGATACGATGTTTTAAATAACTGTCAGTGCTTCTAAAAACGGGCCACAAATGACATTACATTACTGGAAATGGGTTAGCCTGATCATCGCTACTTGCAGCTTTAATTATTATTAGGGCCCGAGCGCCAAACGCTTTCTCTATTATTGTTCTTAAACAAACACATTTTTGAGGGTCTAAATGTGCACAAAAAGTTGTTAAACTTTCCAGCGGTTTCAAATTTATTACCAAGAAGCCTCATTACAACAAAGATATAATCTACCAAACATTTCTGCACTTTTTGTTCTATGTTTATATTTTTATTTATGCTGTTTATATATATTTATTTACATATGCAGGACTGTGTAAAAGTTTTAGGCAGTAAAAATAAATAATGTGATGACCAGTTTTTATTTATCAGTTACCTTCATACAGAGTTCATTAGAGATGTCTAGTCGATTATAAACTAATTATATTGATAATTGCTCCTCAGGGTAAAATGACAGTGTTCATGAATACACCTTTAGGACAACAGTCAACATCAGTGGTGAACACGACTGATCTGCTGCGATGCTCCTGAAAGAACATAGTGTAGTTAATTATCTCTGATTTAAAATAAAAAAATAAAAAAGGGTTATAGAAAGAATGCATGCTCTTATTTTGAAATACGGAAATGACGTCGTCAGCAGGTGATCACGTGCTATCCAAAAATTGCAGAGTGATACGTGTGGATTTTCGTTCAGACTCTGTGTGTGTAAAAAGGAAATTCACACACGTAGAACTGAGAAAAGGTTTTTTCGATTCACAAATAAAAACTAAGTTCATAAATGTCTGTTGGAAAGTTGTAAATGTCGAGAAGATATTCACAAATGCTTTTCATTTATTTGCAAATTAATTAATGTATTTACAGATATTTTTTTATTTGTGGAATTTGTTTGTGTATTTGTAGATCATTTTATATTTGCAAAATATTTTTGTGAGTTCACAAATCTTTTTTTGTATTTGTGGAAGGTGTTTATTTTTACAGATTACACATTTACACACAGATTGTCGATCTGTTCACACAAATTATGAAACAAATCTAACTCCATAGAGTGGTAAAATGGTCACTGGCTGACTGGACTGGTAGGGTGTGGAAGTAAGTAAAGTAAAATTTCATAATCAACAAAATAAAACAGAAGACAAAGAAATACAAAAGTTCTCGATCATCATTTTTCCATTCTGTGGGAGTGATCGTCACAATAGTCTACAGTTTCCTCCAGAGCAGACACGGATCAGCCAGCAGGCTGCTGGATGTTTTGTGATGAGACCAAAACACAAAAACTTATTGGTTTAATGAGAAGCATAATGTTTGGTGTCTGCAGCATAAGAACCTTGATCTCATCTGTGGAACATGGCAGCAGCAGTGTTGTTGTTACTACATTTTCTGAATCAAACTGTTTTCAGTAGCAAAGCTCTTATTGATCAGTAGTGGTAGCGTTCACACAAACTACATTTACCCATCAAGCATTTCTGCAGCTCAAAGCAGTGAAGCGTTCTGCTGCAGTCTGAGGATCAGTACGTGATGCTTGACAGATGAACTGTTACTGTGTTGCTGATAGAAACAAGTCCGTATGATCTCACGCACCAATCCCTGAGCTGACGGCTGCAGTGACTCTGCTGCAGGAAGACAGCTGTTCCCAACCTGCAGGAGGTCAAACACTGATCTAAGAACACATTCAGAACATCAACCATCACAGCAGCTAGCAACAACCGCTAACTACTAGCCAGTTACAGCTTGTAGTCCGTCTGCAGCCAGAACATCAATAAACTCTGATAAACAGACCTGACAGTAAAGCTTCACACTTTACTACTAATCTATCAGACTGGATCAATAAATCAATCAGTTTAATGTTTGAGTCTCTTTGTTTACTTTTAGGACTCGTGTGTTCAATCTGATCATGTTTCACATCATATTTATGCACAAACACACAAAAACATTCACAAACTATCAAACTGCAGTTTAATATCACATCAGTGTGGATCAATAACACAGTTCAGCTGTAACATGATCAATAATCAATAATATCACATTGGCTGCTGAACAGGAAGTGAAAGTAAAGAGTGTAAAGCTTCGGGACTTTCCCGAGATGCTGTGGGGGAGGCAGTGTGATCACATGACTGATGATGATGTCATTGATTGACAGACTGAAACAAAGAGCGGCAGGACGAGAATCAAAGATGTGAGAAGTTTTATTAACGAGCTGAATATAAACATGAGAGATGAAACTCTTCATTAAAGATAATAAACTTTATGTTTACATTTCAGAAACTATTCAGTCGTCTCTGAACGCTGGTAGTTTATCGGAGTTTACTGGAGTTTGTTCTTTATGAGGAAGATGAATGTGACACTGAGCAGATAAACGAGATAATCAGCTGGTCTGTGATGTTTCACAGATGCAGCGGTCATGTGACATGTGTCATGTGACATACTTGACTTTAACATATCAGACAGCTCTGACTGTAAAATGTAAACAAGCAGGAAGTAAATCCCACATCAGTGTTTCTGTCCTGTCACTGATGGACTGTCCTCAGCAAACACTGAGACGTTGTTAGAACGTTCCTTTATGGTTCATAAATGGTTCCAACGCTGTGCAGACGTCATCTGGCTGTCAGCTGGACGTCTTTTCTGATCGTTACATCATCAGACCTGTTCAGCTTCTCTGATAAAGTTTCTGGAGGAAGTTTTAAGACTCTCTGGATTTAATCTGAGCAGGTTTACATCAAAAGATCTGTGTGGAGATAAAACCTGAATCCTGAGTCCTGACTCTGGTCCCTGTACATGACTGCACATCTACACACAGCTGCAACCTGCTGATTCAGTTTATACGTTGTCTCAATGTCTCTTTATGGTTCAGGATGGTTGTTTTAGGACAGTTGTCCTGCTGCTGTGTGTAAATGTGAGAATAAGATGTTTATCATTTCTATGAGAGCAGCTTCGACACTTTCCTCTTTCATCCTGCTGTTTGCTGCTTTCCTGTCTGATCATGAAGAGAAACTCTGCTTTTATCTGCAGCTCAGTGACGTTCACACACCAGGATACAAACTATCATCACATCACTACACCCTCATATTAAAGTATGGATACTGTGATTGATTATATCAGTGATCAATATATCAGGAACATCTGGACAAACTGATAAAACAACAGCTGGTGTTTATTATAGTTTATAAAGTTTCTACATTCTCAGTTTATGTTGTCAGGAAGGTGATGAATTTACTCTGTTTATTACTGAGGATGTAGTGATGATGATGATGATGATGATGATGATGTACTGAGGTGTTTTATAATAACATTCTATCTATCACGTCTTTCACTGTTGGAACAAAATAACATTCACTAAAACTTCACTGTTTTAAGAGTTTATTGATTATTGATTGAGTCCATCTGCAGCTGACTGATTCTACCTGGTCACTGATGACATCATGTGATCTCTGCTCTGTGATTGGCTGAGCTGTGTGTAAGAGCTCAGCTGCTGCTGACTTTCTGTCAGAGTCTGTCAGAGTGTTTCAGAGTCTGTCAGAGTGTTTCAGAGTCTGTCAGAGTGTTTCAGAGTCTGTCAGAGTGTTTCAGAGTCTGTCAGAGTGTTTCAGAGTCTGTCAGTGTTTCAGCTGCTGATGAAGATGAAGGTGATGAAGGTGATGAAGGTGTGGGAGCTGCTCCTCATCCTCTCCTGTGTCCTCTGTGTCTCAGCAGACAGTAAGTGTTTGACTCTTTAAACTCATTTCAGCTCTGATACACTGAGACAAACACACTAAACAGCTTTATGGTTTCTCTTCAGGTCAACATGAGAATCTTTATATCAACGGCTGTTCAGACTCTGATGGAGAGTTCATGACTGCACTGGATGGTGAAGAGAAGTATTACGCAGACTTCAAGAACAAGAAAGATGTTTACCCTCAGCCCAGCTTTATAGATCCTATGAGATACGAGGAGGGCATCTTTCAGTTCGCTCAGGGTGAACAAGAACTCTGCAAACAGAACCTGAAAATAGATCAAAAGAACTTTAAGGATCTACCGCTGCAGCACGGTAAGATAAATATCAGAGTTTAATATTCTGGTTTTCTTGGTATTTACAGCAGAGATCAGCAGTAATAGAACATGTTTACTTTGCTTTAATAATCTTTCACTGATAGTTTGATGTTTAGTGTGTGGAGTCTCTGATCAATCACACTTTAGATCACATGACCTGTCAGGTCCATCAGACTCCTTTAAACCTGATCAAACATTCACATTCATGATACAAAAACTCATGAGCGAAAGCATGTTTATAAAATATAATAAAATGTAGACATATTTTTTAGATTAATTCACTTTGAATCCATAAATTAATCTATTTGATTTATTGAGTTCTGTAATCAAATAGAAAACATTAAATATTGAAAAATCATTTTAAAAAACTATTAGATTTACACGCTACTTTAAAGTTAATAACAACAAACATCTACATGAAACAGTTTAACCGGCTGTGAGTACATGCTCTAGCACTTTATGCATCTTCAGATCGATTAACAAGTCAAAACAAATCAAAACAAGTCAAAACAAACACCTTTTACGTGTCTCATTAGCATTTCTATTGTACTAAACATGCTACCTCCCTCATTAGCAAGCCTAGTGTAGCCGGAGCAGCCTGCACACCCCGACTACACTGTGTTGTGTTCTGGTGCACACAAGGAAGGGACGCTGGACACAGAGGGTGCTGTCTGACCGGAGTTTTATTCCTGCATCACATGAAATTAAATTGAAGCCGAGTGTGACTTCTCGTGCTCTCCAAGGCTACCTCTCGCAGTCAGGATAATCTCAGACTGACATTATGCTCTTTAACCTTACAATTTACGAAAAATAAAATAAAACAATTAAAAGTATGAAAAAATTAAATGTAAATAAATAACAAATGATACAACAGTAATTAATACACAATACCAAAATCATATAATCCAATTAGCAGAAACAAAGAAAATATTTTTACAAAATGTATCAAACCAAGTATAAAAAAAACATAAAACATTTCACAACACTTCCATGTTGGTCAGCAGAAAACTTTAAATTGAACACTAACCTGCATCACATGAAATGAAATTAAATCAAAGTGTGACTTCTCATGCTCTCCAAGGCTACCTGACATGAAAGTTACAAGGAGAGATGAATTAGCACAGGCACCAAAGCCCCCCCCCCCCCACACACACACACACACACACTCACACACACACGCAGGATGCAGGGATAGCTGCGCGATAAGCTAGCTTAAGCTAGCTTACTCTTTTACTCAAACATCGCTCGCGGTTCGGTCACATTAATTAAAAACATCTACAAAACATCAACAAACAACAGTACTTGAACATTTTTGCTTGAACTGATTAATAAACCTTGTTAAAACAACTTTTTGTTACCGCGACATATAAAGCCTAAATAAATAAAAGTGTCAGGTTTACAGTATTAGATAATGCTGAAGATGACATAATAATAAATAAAAATAATCCAAAACGTAATGTGAGGGATTTTGGTGAAATTACTAAAAAATTATTAATATAATCAACCCTCTTTTCTCTTGTATGTTACACTAGCATCGCAGTGTATAGCTAAACATCTCTATTTCAACACATTACTGCAAAACCACTCGACTCTAACGTTACATGTCATTAAACTGATTCACAACACTCTCATCCCTTATACTGGGGCACATGCAAGGGATTTTGAGGAATATTAACCCATCTTTATGTAAAAACAAAGAGGCAGAAAACTTTAGCTTGCATTCAGCTCGACTGCAGGATTTATTCTGCAGTGTTTGCCTCGATGGGGTTTTAGGTTCCTCCCAAACGCTAAGCGCCCTCTAGTGACATGTCTAAGCATCGCACTGGCATGGTAACAAGTAGAGTACACTCAAATTTGGACTTAAATAACTATTTGACACAATAAAATGAAATAAAAATATAGGGATGTCTATTTTTATACACATTTAACTTTTACAATGAACTGTAACATAATCCAAATGACTTTTTAACATCTTTTTATGCCATTTTTAAATTCCTGTCTATCAATTTTTAACTCTTTACACTTTGCATATTTATGTCTGGTATACGCAACATTTTTAACCCTTTAAAGATACAGTGAAAGAGAACAGCAACAACAACAATTAACAACAGATACATAACAAGCAGCAACAAGCAGCAACAAGCAACAGGAACAGCTGGTGAAGGGCAGAAGAAGGACGTCAGCACATCAGCATGGTTTATGGTTTATGGAGCTTCCTGTGGATCAGAAAGCACAAAGAACTCCGGGGAAGAAGTAAAGTTAGTAACATGCATTAATAGTAATAAAATACATAGAGATGGAGGAGAGGAGAGAGGAGCCCAGTGCATCATGGGAAGTCCCCCGGCAGTCTAGACCTATAGCAGCATAACTAAGGACAGTCTAGGCCTATAGCAGCATAACTAAGGGCAGTCTAGGCCTATAGCAGCACAACTAACGGCAGTCTAGGCCTATAGCAGCACAATTAAGGGCAGTCTAGGCCAATAGCAGCATAACTAAGGGCAGTCTAGGCCTATAGCAGCATAACTAACGGCTGATCCAAGGTAATAATGAGTTACAATAATCAGCCTAGAAGTAACAAATGTGTGGATTATTGTTTCTGCATCTTATTGTGAAAGGATGTGTCTGATTTTAGTGATATTACGAAAGTTTTCCGAGTTTAGCAGTAAATTGCAGGTCATCCAGGTCTTTATGTCTTTAAGGCTGCTTGGAGTCTAGATAACTGATTGGGTTCATCTGGCTTCATTGATAAATATATTTGGGTATCATCTGCATAACAATGGAAATTTATGGAGTGTTTCTGAATAATATTCCCTAAAGGAAGCAGATATAAAGTGAATAGTAAAGGTCCCAGAACAGAACCTTGAGGAACTCCGTGTCTAACTTTTGCTTTTATGGAGGATTCATCATTAACATAAACAAACTGAAATCGATCCGATAAATAGGATTTAAACCAGCATAATGCAGAACCTTTAATGCCAGTGAAATGTTCCAGTCTCTGCAACAGGATTTGATTGTCAACAGTGTCAAATGCAGCACTAAGATCTAACAAGACAAGCACAGAGACAAGTCCTTTGTCTGATGCAGTCAGGAGGTCGTTTGTGACTTTAACCAGCGCTGTCTCTGTGCTATGATGCCTCTAAATCCAGACTGAAAAGTCTCAAATAAATGATTGTTATCTATAAAATCACATAACTGATTAGCGACTGCTTTCTGGAGGATCTTAGACAGAAAAGGAAGGTTAGATATGGGTCTATAGTTGGCTAAGACGTCTGAATCCAGAGTAGGCTTCTTAAGGAGGGTTTAATTACAGCTACTTTAAAAGACTGCAGTACATATCCAGTTATCAAAGACATATTGATTATATTTAGGAGGGAGGTACATTACTGCACATTTTTACACATTACAGCACATTACTGCTATTATCCTTATTTTACCCATATCTGACAGTGTCCCCAGTTGTTGAATATAATCACATTCTAGCTGAGGTCTAGAGGTTTCTATAACAGTTGGTCTCCTGTCTGAAGCCTCTTTAGTTGCTGAATTATAAACCTTCAAACATGCACTGAGGTCAAGGTTCAAAGGTCAGCATATCAAAGTCAGAGCCATGTAGAACCTTCATATGTTACTCTCCAGGTCGAGACCTTTACCATGATGGGTTTAATTTAACTCTATGACAAAGTTTGCATTTTCTCATTTCATGGACACAAACTGTTGTGTTAGTTTCAGAGAACTTTGAAGAACCAAAATATAAAATGAAGATTTCTGTTTGTTTGTTTGTTTGTGTGTTTGCTTTTTTTTTAGTGTAAATAGTGACCAAACTGAGTCATTTTCAGAGATTATAATGCTGCTGACATATAAGCTATTACTGCAGATTAGGGTTAGAGCAGGTTACTATTCACACAACCTGGAGATGTTTTTAAACCTTTATGATTCTTGGTTTGGGGATTTTATGTCAGCATGACATACAGCAGTTGTTTTATTAATCAGTGCAAACATACAAACAATGTGTCTGCTGCCAAAAACACAACACAGAATAAAACAGACAAAAATAAGGAAATAATAACAATAATAATACATGTTAAATTAAATTTAAAAAAAACTCTAGGATAGCATTTAAACAGCATATTAATGTTCGCATCAAAAAGAAACAATGCACTTTCATACTGTAGATACATGAATTACACATATTTATTTATTCTTTAAGAGTTTTTTTCATGTCAGAAAATATCACTGTTTGTATTAAATACATTAACTCGTCTTGTTTTCTATATGAATTAATTAATTCTCATCAGCAATGTCACGCCGTGGTGAAGTTTAGTTGGGGTTTTTGTCCTGTCTCCATGTCTTGTCTTGTCATTTCCTGTTTTACTTTGAAAATTATTCTTCCTTGTCTCTGGTCACTTGCCCTTCCTCATGTGTCTGTCTGATTACCCCAAGTGTCTCCACCTGTTCCCCGTTCCCTCGTCAGTTCTGTCTGTGTATTTAATCGCTGGTTTTCAGTTCTGTCCTAGTCGGTTCGTTTGGTTTTTGTCCATAGCCATAGCCTTGTCTTGTCTTGTCTTGTCTTGTCTTGTCTTGTCTTGCCTTGTCTTGCCTTAAAAATAAAGTATTTTTGTCACTACGCCTCTGTGCCTGGGTCCTGCTCACGACAAGCAACCATCAGACAGAGTTTCTGTACAGATATTTTCAAACCACACATTCAACAGGTGACTGAACCACTCATAAATGAAAATCCACCTTATTTATTTATTGATGTCCCAGGTTAAATGTTACCACACCCTGCAGCAGGCCAGTTAACCAGTATAAGTCATTTTTACACCACACACTCAATATCTACAATAAACACTGTATTGGTTGATATTTACATACAGGTGTTTGTCTCATTGACACAGTGAGTGTGTGTGGCAGCCACCGCTGTGTCTCCACTGTCTCTGCACTTAACAACACACATAAACTACATGGAAACTGAACTCATACCTGCTGATATATGCACAGTATAACCAAATATTAAAATATGTCCTGCAAATATGTTTTAGCTAAGTTTAAGTTATTGATGTCATCTTGGATTCCTACAGTCAATGATGATAATTTCATCAGTTAGTTAACGTTCTGAGGTGAAAATGAATCAGTATATTCACATTTGGGTAATAGCAGAGAAAGGAAAGCCAGACTTTGCAGAATCCTGCCATCATCCATTTCAGCAGCTGCTGCGGGTGAGATAGAGCTGATGAAATGTTGACTTTAAGATCTGAGTTGTTTTATATCTTTTCATATTGAAAGATGTTTATGGCATAATTATGACCCATTACAAGCCTCAGTACAGAAACACTGCTGGTTTGAATGTTCATGATAACGTGGATCTATAATTTATGTTGGATATGAAGTGAAATTAAATGTGTGACAGGATTATTATACAATCTGGTTTCCATTCACCATCTCACACTGTGTCATTGATTTCCCATCTCCAAAATATTCATACGTGTGTGCACGTACAGCTGTGCACATTCTCCTGTCAAGTTTGTTTTTATAGATCACAACTTTTGTGTGGGAAGTGGCGTACGCCTCTTTCAGGTCCCCTTTTTGTGCGTAGCTATAAATGAGACCCCTGATCTGAGTCTGACTTTTTATTTGTTGCCACAATCAAGACACACAAACAAACTTTATTCAAAATATTCTACTAAACAACAAAAATGCATGTTCAAGGTACCTGAGGTGGGCCCCTTTGTAACTGGAGAGAGTGGCTCTGGACCCGTCACTCCCCATCCCAGATAGAATAACTGCTGTAGCCCAAATCTGGGCCACAAGGAAGCCGTAGTCCTCAGAGTAAAGCAGAGCAAAGGGACACAGCACTCTGTCAATCCACAAAACAGAATAGCAATAAAGCTTAAAAAGCTAAAAGCTTAACAACAGCACTGATGCTGAAACTAACACACAATCACTCTGCCTCTGCCTGAACTTAATCCTCTTACTTGGTCACTTCAGTAAGTAACCCTAACCCTGGTCTACAGTGGTTTGGCAGAGAAGACACCAGAGTCGACTCAGTTCAAGAAGAGCGGGTCAGAGAAGTTCTGCGTCTTCTTGAAGAAAATCTGTTTCTTCCTCCTGCAGGGAAAATGAGAGCGCTGGTTGCAGCGGTCTCTCTTGGATCCAGGGTTGGTGGTGATGTCACAGCTGTGTCATCATGATGCTCCTCTGTGCAGGCGTGTCTCTGCCAATGAGAGATTGTGGTTGACACTGTTTCCTGTTTACCACCTAGGTGCAAACTGAACAGGGCATGTTGGGATATGAAGTCTGAAATGGACTCTTTGCTCTCAACTGGGTGCCCTTTCCTGTTACCAGGCCATGTGAGTTTCATGCAGGCCTGCCTTTGTCTCATGGAGTATGAAGCCAAACAACTGTTTGATTAATAAAACACCAGTTTGGAGGAGAATCCGTTCCATCTGCATTTTAAAACAGGCTGAAACCTGCAGGAAATCTGACTCTGAGGATTCATTAAACTGATTCTGATCATCTTTCAGGGATTTAGTCGACACAGTGATCAGGTTTAGTTTCAGGTTTGTTATTGCTGCATCACCAGAGCTCAGCCATGAAGTTGAATAAAATATAAAACTAAAAGGAATTAAACTATAATTATGAAAATAAGAAGAAATTAAGGTTGAAAGGTTGTGAAGAATTTATTGTCATTTAAGTGCCGAACTAAACCCAAGATTACCCTCTGCATTAATTACAAGGGTTGAAGGTGAATATTTATGTAATATTTTTTAAATTTGTATTATAGAATGTGTTTAATGTTAGTGTTTTATTATACAGTCAGTAAAAAGATCATTTTAAACTGTAAACTATTGAACTGAACTGTGAAAAGATGGAGACTATAATACATGACTCTGTAGTTAATGCGTCTGTACTGAACTGAACTCTGTTGCTCCACAGATCCACCTTCCAGTCCGATAATCTACCCGAAAGACGACGTGGAACTCGGAGAGAAGAACACGCTGATCTGTCATGTGACCGGTTTCTATCCTGCTCCTGTTAAAATCTTCTGGACCAAGAACGAAGAGAACGTGACTGAAGGAACCAGCATGAATGTTCCCTACCCGAACACTGACGGTACCTTCAGACAGTCCTCCAGACTGGAGTTCATCCCACAGCTGGGAGACATCTACAGCTGCACAGTGACTCACCCAGCACTGACCGAACCACTGAACAGGTTCTGGGGTGAGAAACTATTCACATCTGTCTCCAGATGTTTCTGTCTCCAGATGTTGAGGAGCAGCAGTGTGTTAATGTTTCTGTGTTTCTGTCTCCAGATGTTGAGGAGCAGCAGTGTGTTAATGTTTCTGTGTTTCTGTCTCCAGATGTTGAGGAGCAGCAGTGTGTTAATGTTTCTGTCTCCAGATGTTGAGGAGCAGCAGTGTGTTAATGTTTCTGTGTTTCTGTCTCCAGATGTTGAGGAGCAGCAGTGTGTTAATGTTTCTGTGTTTCTGTCTCCAGATGTTGAGGAGCAGCAGTGTGTTAATGTTTCTGTGTTTCTGTCTCCAGATGTTGAGGAGCAGCAGTGTGTTAATGTTTCTGTGTTTCTGTCTCCAGATGTTGAGGAGCAGCAGTGTGTTAATGTTTCTGTGTTTCTGTCTCCAGATGTTGAGGAGCAGCAGCGTGTTAATGTTTCTGTGTTTCTGTCTCCAGATGTTGAGGAGCAGCAATGTGTTAATGTTTCTGTCTCCAGATGTTGAGGAGCAGCAGTGTGTTAATGTTTCTGTGTTTCTGTCTCCAGATGTTGAGGAGCAGCAGTGTGTTAATGTTTCTGTCTCCAGATGTTGAGGAGCAGCAGTGTGTTAATGTTTCTGTCTCCAGATGTTGAGGAGCAGCAGTGTGTTAATGTTTCTGTCTCCAGATGTTGAGGAGCAGCAGTATGTTAATGTTTCTGTCTCCAGATGTTGAGGAGCAGCAGTGTGTTAATGTTTCTGTGTTTCTGTCTCCAGATGTTGACGTGCAGCTGCCAGGTGTTGGACCTGCAGTGTTTTGTGGAGTGGGTCTGACTGTCGGTCTGCTCGGTGTTGCAGCTGGAACCTTCTTCCTCATCAAAGGAAACGAGTGCAGCTGATTGGCCGGGGCTGATGATGTCATCAGTATCAGCTGACGTGTTTTCTTCATTTAAAGCTTGAACCTGTTTGTATAATAAACTTATAAATAACGTTTCTTCCACTAACTGCTGCAGCTTTAATAAACTCTGATTTCTCTGCAGCACTTTGAATCTGTAACTTTATTAATATGTTTGATTTTACGTTCAACTGAACAGTTTTTATTAAATAATCATTTTATCAACATGTTGTCTCATGACCAACTTCAATGTGAACCAGGTTCAAAAATAAAGATGAAAAATTAGTGTATTGATAATAAATATATCATCATCATGAAGGTGATGAACTCTGATCTGTGTGATAGTTTTTTCTTGTTCTTCATTATCAGATTGTTGCTGTTTTTGACCTTTTGAAAGGATTTCCTGGATAAATCGAGGTTAAATAATTTATTTAACTTCCTAATCGTTTAACTTATCTGACAGTTCAACGCTGCTTAATATGCTGGTTTCAGCCATTTTAAACAATATGTTAAATACAAATGACAAAAGAACTTCTCTTTAAAGATATAACAGTTTTTATTAAACTTTGCAGAATTATCAAAATTAAGAAATGCTCTGATCAATGAACCTCTGTTCTAAAATCTAGTTTTACCAAAGCGAAACACAAACAGTGATGTACAAGGTGAACACATACAGGGGAGTGTGTGTGTATCAACATGGTGTTATGACCTGTGGTCATTATTGTGTTTTGTTTTACTCCTGCAGGTCATTTGTTTATATTTTGTGCCGTAACGGTTCTGTTGCACAAAACCTAGATAGGGGATTAAGTCAGGATTTTTCAGTTATTCTGGATTAATTTAGCCGTGACTCGGTTGCACAAAAGCAGAGGCACAGTTACCATGGAGATTTATTCTGTGAAGCTAGTCTGCACCAGACCAGGCTAACAGCCAGGCTTGATTAATCCTGCTGCTATCTGACCAGTCAACTGTCACTCCTATCAGAAGTAAATGTGATTTACAGTTATTCCATGTTCTTCTATGTATGTTTTGCTTCATTTTTGATAGCTTGCTTTAAAATGCCACAGATACACTGACATTCAGTTAAGTAGGTCCATTGTTATTATTTTAATTGTAACCATTATCACTTTTATAATTATTCATGTGATGGACATTATTACCGTTAGGCCTTCTGAAGTTTGATGAATACGTATATTACTGCACACTTGAGCTGATTAGAAATGCTGATGAAGCCTTTCCTTTACTAATTAAGGATAGTGTCACTATCTGTCTTCCCTGTGTATATGTATGTTATTTGGCATTGGTAGCACAGTTTGTTGTCAGGTTTTATAATCATATAATCTTTCCAAATTATAGTCTCACTTCACTGGATCGATAACTACATAGTGTTCTGTACATTCATGAAACTGGGAGGATGCCACAATGTGTTTTGATCTTTATTTTGCTGTAATGACTTGTCAGCTGGGAGCTTGAGGGGGAGAGAGAACAATGATTAATACACTGTGTTACAGTCATGCTTACAGTGTGAATTGAAATCATGTACTAATCTTTCTAGTTTCAGGATTTCCAGGTCCAGTTTCCTCACTGTCTGTCATTTGATTTCCATGTCGAGGTCCATATCCTGCAGTTTTTTCTAGTGGACTTTTATTTTCACATCTGCCAGCTCCATTTGTCTCTCTAGTGTTGCATAGATAGACATCTAACAGTTTGTGAACTCTGTAAAACACCTATTAATTAGTACAACAGGAATTGTGCATAATGTGGATTTCCTTTATTACTCACTATGCTGTCAGGCTGTACAGCACCTGGGTCCTGTTACAAATATATTTTCTATGAGCACCACATTACTGACTTCTTATCCATTATGGACTTAAGCATTTCCACAAGATTGACATGATACCTCAAACCTTCTGGAGTCCAGTGACACAGTCTCCTCGTCATCTGCCACAGAAGAAGAAGAGATAGCCTATCCATCATCTAGCGAAGTCATCCCTCTGTCTTCTGTCTCTTGTTTCCCCTCAGGCCAAGCCAGTGACATTCTCCGACCTGATTACCATTCCGAAGAGAAAGAGAGGGATTCAAAAGAGGACTAACCCCCCCAGCTACCAACTTACCAGCACAGATCATTTAAATTATGTCATTTCCAAAACAAAAAAGCCAACAAAAGCCAAGAGGCAAACAAAGTCTCAGCAAACAGATAGCCAAACCTGCAGCAGCTACCCCTGCAAGGTTTGCAGGAAAATGTGTGGGGGAAAAAATGACCCTAAGGCGATGGAGGAATGGATTTGCTGCCAGCAATGCCATTCCTGGTTCCATGAGAGCTGTGTGGAGGACAACGGCATAATCGAAGACGAGGGGTTCACCTACAAAGACTGCTTATAACCACTGTAGGTTATGTATAGTATTAGGTTTAAGATTAAATGATTTGTTAATTATAAGAGTTAAGATAAATGATTTTTTAAATCATTAGAGTTAAGATTAAATCATTTTACTATGTTTAAATTTAAAAAATTAACTGAAAATGAGTGTCCCAATTTACCTTACCAGTTGTCCCACTTTACCTGAACATGCCAACAACGAGTCTTGGTGTGTTTGAAGTTCTGTAGTTTCTAAACAAAGACACTTTACAACATAATTAAAAAAGAGAAATATTGCAGAGATTCATGTTAACTCAAAAACATCAATGGAGTGAGTAACTAGCTTATATAATATTTTATTTATATTGGTATACAAATATATATTACTGAACTATGCATTCAGGTAGTCCGCTGTTGTCTGCCAGGCTTTTTCTCTCTGTTTAATTACAGTGGCTGTTTTGCCTTTTTTATTTATATGTTTTACCTCCTCATAAGTTTCCTTTATCAGTTGTTACTCACTTGGGAAGAAGTATGCGGCACGTGTCTTTTCCACTTCTGCATCAGTAAATCTGTGATCGACCCTGTGCTCTGTTTAAGAAACGCGCACTTATCCGAATTACTTCCACCTGGCTTAACATAGTCTCAGCTCCTCATCCTGGCTAGATTAATCCTGATTAGACAAGGTCAAGCCTCACTTTTTCAATTATCCTGGATTTCTGATTCTGCTTTTGTGCAACAGCCCCCTGCTCTCTCTTTCTCTCCCTTCCAGTTGTGTGTATGGCTGGTTGCATGCAGGTGGCGCCTCCTGATTGGCCTGGTTGCTGGGCCAGCTGATGGCTGATTGGCTGACCCAACGATTTAAAAACCAGCTGACACCCTCTCTCTCTGTCCCAGGACGAACAATGGAGGCTTACTTTGTCAGCATTTAGTGTGTATGTGCTTCTGTATGTGAGCAACCTAGTGCTACAGAACCAAGTAATTCAGGGGGCTGTTGCACAAAAGCAGAATTCAGAAATCCGGGATAATTGAAAAAGTGAGGCTTGACCTAGTCTAATCAGTGCATCCAGGCTTAATCTGTTGCACATTTGCAAAGCCAGGATGAGGAGATGCGGTGTATGTGGATTGTCTTTAGCTTTACTTACAGCATCTGGCAACATACTCACTCTTCTGGAGCCACCAGACGACAATCTGGTGAGTATTATTTATTAAAGGTGTAGGTTTGGCACATCCTGTCAATACAAGTTACGACAGGGGGAAGGCACTTCTGTGGAAGATGATGAGGAGACTGTGTCGCTGGACTCCAGAAGGCTTGAGGTATCATGTCAAGCTTGTGGAAATACTTAAGTCCATAATGGATAAGAATTCAGTAATGTGGTGCTCATAGAAAATATCAATTGTAACAGGACCCAGATGCTGTACAGCCTGATAGCCAGCCTGGCAATATAGTGAGTATAAAAATAAAGGAAATCCACATTATGCACAATATCTGTTGTGCTAATTAATAAGTGTTTTACAGACTTCACAAACTGTCAGACATCCGTATGCACAACACCTAGAGAGACAAATGGAGTTTGCAGACATGAAAATAAAAGTCCAGAAGAGAAAACTGGAGGAGACAGACCTTGACCTTGAAATAAAAAGAAAGACTCTGAGGAAGCTGGACCTGGAGATCTTAAAACCAGAAAGAGAAGTAAGTGATTTTCAATGCACACTGTAAGCATGACTGTAACACAACAAATTAACCATTGTTGTTCTCTCTTTCTCTGTCCCAAACTCCAAACTGACAAATGATGACGGCAAAATAAAAAAGTCAAAACACATTGCAGTGTCCTCCAAGTGTCATAAATGTCCAGTAAACTATCGGTCCAGTGAAGTGCGATTTTACAATTATGAAACTTAACAACCAGAAACTGCTGCCATTGCCAAATAAAACATGTACACAGAGAAGAGTGACATACACTTTCCTTTAGTGGTAAGGATGGGTTTCAACAAAAAAGGAAAAAAATCAACTGAAATAATTTAACAATGTATTCTATCAATGTGTCTCTGACCAGTCTGCCATTATCATTGTCTAGAAAAATTGCAGCATCGTCCCAGTCATTCTCTAATGCCACTGTAGGAGCCCTTTCCTTCCTGAGACAGGCAATATTGTGGAGGACTGTGAAGGCCCTGTCTGGGGTGACCCTCAGGTGGTGTAAACACTGAAAATGTGACTTTAGGAGGCTGAATGCCATTTCAATTCGGGCTCTTGTTCTGGCATGGGCAAGATTATATGCTTTCTGTGCTGGATTTTGGGACCCAGCAATCTGCACAAGTACTGGATGCCATCACTGGTACATCTCATACAGGTAGTTGTCGGGAAACAACAACAGGTCTGACCTGTCCCGAAACACTCTCTCACATCGGAGAGCCCTTCTCAGTATAAGTGCTTCTTCATCCAACACATCATCCAGAAAAGGGTACGCTGTTCTGAAGGAAGAAACTAATGTGAATGGGACTTTATATATTGGCATTAACTTAATTGAAACCATCGCTGCAACTTCAGTCGTTTGTAATCAATAATGGTGCAATAATAAACGTCATCAAACCTTGGACAGCAATATGAATGGTAATAATGGCTATCACATGAATATTTATAGAACTGATAATAGTCACAATTAAAATAATAACAGTGGACTTAACTGAATGTGTGTATCTGTGGTATTTTAAAGCAGGGTAATACAGTAATCACAGTGACAGTTGGCTTTTACCACCATTGTTGTGCGCTGTATGACATTTTGTATGTAGGTATGCTTGAGAACAACATCCCCTCAAGACCGCTTCCGGCCCTTCCCCAACTGTCGGATAGTTCTTGACTGCACTGAGGTTGCAGTCGCTAACACAGAGCCATTTATACAGCCAGTACAAAGGACAAACCACTCTGAAGACTCCAATTTGTGTGGTTCCCAATGGAGTAATTACCTTCACCAGTGACCTGTATGGAGGGAGTGCCACAGACAAGGCCATAACAGCTGTCTGTGGACTTCAGCATCTACAGCCAGGTAAAAAAATGTTACTGTTCTTTATAGACATGTGGTATTAAGTGTTATGGACATTGTGTTAGTGCCAAAAACTTAATTTATTATAACAGCACAAAGTGATTCAAAGGATATTAGTATTTACAGATCATGGATGTAGAGTAAGTGCAAGTGCAGAGATTAACATTGTCAAATCTTCATCTCAAAAACTAAAGATGTCACATAAATGTAGTGGAGTGGAAGTATAAAATAGGATAAAACTGAAATACTCAAGTAAAATACAAGAACCTCAGAACTGTACTTAAGTACAGCACTTGAGTGAAAGTGAATTCTGCAATCTGTATTTCTCTGTTTAGCGTAATCAAGCTAACCTAATCCATTGCTGATAATTCTGGAGCTAACCTTCACTTTTCCAGCACTTGGAGAAACAACAGACGTGACTTTTCATCATTTAACTGACACACTGTAGTCTGTGCTGTACATTTACTGCCAGACTGACACCTTACCGCTTTTCCTCTGCTCCACTCGTATCCACCGTCACTTTCTCTGTGTCCGACTCGCGTCACGCTCGTAACCGTTACACTCGTTTCCCAGGCAACAACACAGCGGTTGACTTGCGCGGTGCACAGACTCCCAAACGCTAAATATTTCTGAATGAGTGGATATTTGGCATTTATTCTACTATTAAAAAATATTTTTTGTCCTGGCGGGGGTTCTTGTTGATATAATCGTAGGAGAAACACCGATTCAGTAAAAGTTCAGTACATTTAGTAAACGCTCCGTTACGTTGTGTACAGTTAGACCTCCGAGTTTGGAAGAGTCCAAAGTTGTGAAAACAGCGGGGTGTATTCTAAACACCCCCGCTGTTTTCACAGGTAGTTTGTTAGTCTGTCCCCCGCTGCAGGAAAATAATGGATTAATCCCAGAAAGCTGCTGATGGAGCACTTTTCTCCTTATGAAAGTAGAGATAGATACACGGAGATTTGTCGACCAATGAGAATTTATTCGGATAAGAGAGTATTGACCAATTAATCAACTAGTCGACCAGCAGACTACAGCCCTACCACCAAGTAGGCCACTGTCAGACAAGAACAATCCCCTCTCCTGGATGACAACACCTGTGAGCTCTGTGTATTGTTGCTTTGCCGTTGGCTCTTGGAGGATTCCCCAGTCACATGCCTTAAAAAAAACAACAATTCAATTCAATTCAATTCAATTTTATTTATAAAGCATCAAATCACAAAACAAAGTCATCTCAGGGCACTTTTACATGGAGCAGGTCTAGACCACGCTCTTTAATTTACAGAAAGAGAAACCCAACAGTTCCCCCCATGAGCAGCACTTGGTGACAGCGGGAAGGAAAAACTCCCCTTTAACGGGAAGAAACCTAAAGCAGACCCCGACTCTGGGCGGACGAGAGAGAGAAAGAGAGAGAGAAAGAGAGGGGGGGGGTGGACACAGTGAAAGAGCAGCAACAACAACAACAATAGTCAGTAAGCAGCAGGAACAGCTGGCCGAGGGCAGAAGAAGGACGTCAGCACATCAGCATGGTTTATGGTTTATGGAGCTTCCTGTGGATCAGAAAGCACAAAGAACTCCGGGGAAGAAGTAAAGTTAGTAACATGCATTAATATTAATAAAATACATAGAGATGGAGGAGAGGAGAGAGGAGCCCAGTGCATCATGGGAAGTCCCCCGGCAGTCTAGGCCTATAGCAGCATAACTAAGGGCTGATCCAAGGCCAGCCTGGTCAGACCTAACTATAAGCTTTATCAAAGAGGAAAGTTTTAAGCCTACTCTTAAACATAGAGAGGGTGTCTGCCCCTCGGACCGAAACAGGGAGATGGTTCCACAAGAGAGGAGCCTGATAGCTGAAGGCTCTGCCTCCCATTCTACTTTAAATACTGTAGGAACCACCAGTAGACCTGCATACTGGGAGACCAGTGCTCTACTGGGATTATATGGTACTAAGAGTTCTTTTACATAAGATGGTGCCTGAGCGTTAAGAGCTTTGTACGTGAGAAGAAGGATTTTGAATTCTATTCTGGATTTTACAGGAAGCCAATGCAGTGAAGCTAAGATGGGGGAAATATGATCTCTTTTCTTAGTTTTAGTCAGAACAGGAGCAGCTGCATTCTGGACCAGCTGCAGAGTCTTTATAGACCTGTTAGGGCAGCCTGATAATAATGAGTTACAATAATCAGCCTAGAAGTAACAAATGTGGATTATTGTTTCTGCATCTTGTTGAGAAAGGATGTGTCTGATTTTAGTGATATTACGAAGGTGAAAAAAGGCAGTCCTTGATATTTGTTTTATGTGGGAGTTAAAGGACATATCCTGATCAAAGATAACTCCCAGATTCCTTACAGTAGTGCTGGGGGCCAGGGTAATGCCATCTAGATTAGAGAAATCATTAGATAATGTGTTTCTAAGGTGTTTAGGACCAAACACAATAACTTCAGTTTTATCTGAGTTTAGCAGTAAATTGCAGGTCATCCAGGTCTTTATGTCTTTAAGGCTGCTTGGAGTCTAGATAACTGATTGGGTTCATCTGGCTTCATTGATAAATATATTTGGGTATCATCTGCATAACAATGGAAATTTATGGAGTGTTTCTGAATAATATTCCCTAAAGGAAGCAGATATAAAGTGAATAGTAAAGGTCCCAGAACAGAACCTTGAGGAACTCCGTGTCTAACTTTTGCTTTTATGGAGGATTCATCATTAACATGAAAAAACTGAAATCGATCTGATAAATAGGATTTAAACCAGCATAATGCAGAAGCTTTAATGCCAGTGAAATGTTCCAGTCTCTGCAACAGGATTTGATGGTCAAAAACATTTATTACAGTTTTCACCAACCCTGCTCCTGGAGAGTTATTGTCCTACATGTTTGAGGTATCGCCCCACTCTAACACACCTGATTCTAATTATTAACTTCTTATCAAGCAGCTGAAGCTTGCCAAGGGCTTGATAACAGGTTAATAATTAGAATCAGATGTAAAATATGCAGGGCAGTAGCTCTGCATATTGGTGACCACTGACCTTGAAAGTTCTTGCTTAACAACTAGCATTAGATACATGTAAAAATAATCTGACTCGCTACAGTCAGCAGTTGCTACAATTTCTCAGTCTCTGAAAAGTTGAGCTGTTTTGTATTGTTCAGCTTGTATCTTGTTTTGTTTTTATGAATCCAATTTCCTACCACAATGTGTTCTTCGCCTGCCCAGCTGTGGCTCTCTCTATCTGCTGCATCTCCTGCTCAGTGATGGCAAGTGATGACAGCAAATAACCTTGTCCTATATGAGCATGTTTTTCTGAATATTTCATACAGAAATGTTTTTTAATTAGTTGATATCAGACGTCCTGAAGAAACTTCTTTGAGTATTTTAAGTTTCTAACAGTACAGATGTAATGCAGCTTTAAATGGGTTAATAAGCGTTATGGAGGTTAATTAATGAGTCATAAACCTTCTTTTGGTGATTCATGTTTCATATGAGCAGAGCATCATCTCATCTCAGAGGGTTCACCATGAGAGCAGAAAGTTTAGAGTTTCTGAGTTTGAACAGCAGCAGAAACAAAACGAGGCAGAAATAAACTGCTGGCTGAGTTTATTTTATGTTTGCTTGTATGTTCTGTAACACTGTTGATGATGAAACCTTCAGTGATTTAGAGGCTTTGACCGTCAACAGCTCTTTGACATCCTGGAGTTAGCATTAGCATTAGCCTGCTGCAGCAGTTCAAAGTGCATCAGATTGATTTAAATAGATTAGAATTATAGATTATCTACATTGTAGGGTAATTTTAGCTCAGTTTAGGGAATTTTAAGGTTACGCAGAATTACCATGCAAGATTTCCTTGGTTATTCGGCCAGTACGGACACTAACAACTAGTTTCTCTTGGTGATCAGTCAAGAGAACTTTTGACCAATAAATTATCCTTTGAAAGGGATTAAATTGCGCTTAGGCACAGGATTGGATACGTAAAGTGACTGAATGTGAGTTACAGAAAACTAAGGGACAATGACTTCCCAGCTAGAAGGGAACGTTCCCACAACATTGGCTAATGTTATCTATAAGTTCTAATAATGTTTTAAAGAAAACGTTTTAATGTAATGTTCAAAGAACGTTTTAAGGATGTTTATCATTTCAAATAATGTTCCTATAAGGTTAAATGTTATCTAAGACATAACGTTTTGCCTGCAACATTCTGAGGATGTTTTTCGGACGTTGCTGAGGTAACATATTATAGAATGGTCTTTTATAAAACATTCCAATAACGTTGTAGGATAACAAAATAAGAACATTCTCAATGCAACGTTCGGAAAATGTTTTAAGAATGTTATTTGGACCTGCTATGACAGAACATTTCTTATAAAACGTTCCTTTAATGTGATATGATAACAAAAGTAGAACATTTTGCCTGCAACATTCTGAGGACGTTTTCCAGATGTTGTTAAAATAACAAATTATAGAATGTTCTTTTATAAAATATTCCCACAATGTTACATTATAACAAAGAAAGAACATTCTCAAAGCAACGTTCGGAAAATGTTTTCAGGATGTTATTGAGGCCTGAGATGGCAGAACATTTTTTATAAACCTTTATATATGGAGTGAAGGTCTCATAACTCCCATATTTAAAAGTGGAGACAAGACAGATCCCCAAAACTACCGTGGGATCTGCATAAATTCATGTTTGGGAAAAGTCTTTTGTAGCATTCTAAATTCACAAATCATAAACCTCATTATTGAGCAGCATTTATTAAGCAAAAGCCAAATTGGATTTCTACCTAAATTTAGAACGATGGATCATATTTTTATATTGAACACTCTAATTGATAATTATGTACACAAAAATGATGGAAAAATTTACGCCTGCTTTGTGGATTTTCAGAAAGCTTTTGATTCAATCTGGCACAACAGCCTTGGATTGAAATTACAAGACACCAAAATAAAATGCCTCCTATATGCAGATGACCTGGTCCTGCTGTCCCCCACTAAAGAAGGGTTACAACAACATTTATTAGAATTGGAAAAATACTGTCAAACCTGGGCCCTGACAGTCAACCAACCCAAAACCAAAGTGGTTATTTTCCAGAAAAGGTCCAGACTACAGAAAAACACCAGATTCACAATTGGAAATGTCATTGAACAAACAAACCACTACACATATTTAGGACTGAACATTTCAAACACAGGAAATTTTAGCTTGGCTGTGAATGAACTAAAAGACAAAGCAAAAATGGCTTTCTATGCCATCAAGAGATCAATAAACACTGAACTACCGATTAGAACTTTGCTCAAAATAATCGAATCAATCATTGAACCTATTGCATTATATGGCAGCGAGGTGTGGGGTACACACATTCAACAAGACTGGACAAAATGGGACAAACATCCAATCGAAATCTTACATACAGAGTTCTGCAAAAGTATCCTCCAGGTGCAGAGAAAAGTTCCCAACTCTGCCTGCAGAGCTGAATTAGGCCAATATCTTCTAATATTAAACATTCAAAAACGAGCCCTAAATTTCTGGAACCATATTAAAACAAGTGACCCGCTCTCCTTTTCATACAAAGCCCTACGCTGCCAGGAGTTGAACCCAGAAAGAAGTCCCCTCTGCCAGCTGGTCCTGAGGCTGAGCGAACCATCAACCACTCAGGTCTTCACACCAGGACCACCTCAGCCTCAGGACACATGCACTCAGAAAATTAGACCAAACCAAATTATACTGAAAGAAAAAGAAAAATACAGAAATTATTGGACAGAACTAACCAAATCCCAGAGTAAAATGGAAACATATGTGACCCTAAACAGACAGTACACTGTGGCAACCTACCTGACCACAGTGTCTGATAGTAAACTGAGAAGAACATTGACTAAGTACAGACTGAGTGAACACAACCTGGCAGTAGAAGAAGGCAGACACAGGCAGACCTGGCTGCCCAGAGAGGAACGGTTATGTTCTCACTGTGACCAGGACACAGTAGAGACAGAGCTACACTTCCTACTGCACTGCAGCCAAAATCAATATATTAGAGATGAATGTTTCGAAAAAATCACAAAAATATTCCCTGAATTCACAAATTTAAATGACGTGGAGAGACTTCCAGTCCTGCTGGGAGAGAGGGAGGAATGCTGCAGGCTGGCAGCAAGATATGTTGCAGCGTGCCATGAGCTTCACTGCTCTATTAGACCTCTGACCCACACAGCTAATAATAATTAATACTTACTCCATAAATAATACATCTGTTGTTACCTTCCTTCCATAGCCCCCATACTCTCTTGTGTTTTTTTTTTGTTTTTTTTATACGTGTACATATATTGTTTATCTATTTTGTATGATGTTTGTGTAAATATGCTTTAACAATGCTGTATATTGTGCAGCCATGCCAATAAAGCTAACTGAATTGAAATGAATTGAAAGAACAATCTCAATGAGCACAATTTCAAATTGTCATTGGTTCCGCGATATGTCAATCAAAAGGAAACGCGCGAATATTTTTTCATGGACCAATCAGAGGCATATTAAGGCGGGTCTTGACTTCCCGGTCTTATGAAAAAAAAATTGGACCATTAACCGGGCTCCGACACGGAAAGTGCTACAGAACATACAGAAAGGTAAGATAATGATGTCACTCACCACATTTTAAATGAATACAAGTAAATATTCAGAAACGACGTAAATGTATTAGCTATTATTATTTTCACTAGTTATTACTAGACCCGTCAATCTTGTTTGTTTAATGTTGTAGCTAATGTTAGATACAGCTAATGTTATTACCATTATCAGTTCACTGATGTGAACGGTAAATTAGCATTAGCGGTTCTCTTATACAGAGGTGATAAAATACCCACTGCGGGGTATTAATTTTCAGTAAGCGCAGAGAGATGGGGAGACAGCGGGCGAAAAGGATTAGTTTTGGGTGATGTGTTTTACTTACTAGCTAGTTACTAGCATACAAAATGAAGGCAAAAGCCGGCCTAATTGATTGAAATGATACTGCATTTTGATTTGTGATTTAATATGTTAAAACACGGTATACATATTATAATTTACCATATTCAATTACCAAAAAATAAATATATAAATAAAAAAGTAATAATTCCCGCTCTAACTTTTGAATTTCGCGCTCAGCTCTAACGTTAGGTCTGCGCATGCTCATTATTGTCCTGCTAAGTTACTTATGTTAGCGTGTTGGCTCACCATTCAGGGGCTTTACGGGTCTTACAAAATCATTTTTCAAATTGAAGGCCTGAAAAGCTAATAAAAAAAGTGTTAGCAGCAGCTCAGCTAACAGTCCATATATGAAGTCCCGCTGTCACCAAACTTCGTAGGAGAAACAGATTTTTTTTAAGTAAAACCGTTTTAATTTGTATTTTAATGGTTATAAACTGCGTGTACGTTTGTTTTTGGAGAGGAGGAGATCACTGCGGATAAATTCGGCTCCCGGGAGAAACGGGACGAACGTCTGAATGTAAAGTAATAAGAGAAGTGTTAGCAGCAGCTCATAGCCCATATCTGAAGTACGTGGGGCGGATGGAAATATGCTTTCAAAAGACTGTTTCATCATGTCTTTTCGCACTCGCAACCCTTTAATTTAAGCGTAGCATTTATGATTTAAGAAATAAAAGTGTGCCGACGTTATTTTGAAATGATTTATTTATTCATTCACTGATTTTGTTCAAACTGTGAGGACAAAAAGAAAATTAAATAAAGTCCAAACTACGTCCTTCTACTGTGTTTAAATGCACACAGTGTTAACTGCTTATAGTGATTACAGTTACAGTAATCAGCTGTTTATCAAAAAGCTCTGAGACACAATCATTCATATACAACGTTTATGCTGTTTAAAAAAGTCGCGTATAGAAAATAAGTAGTCTGCCTACAGTATTCATCATGAGTCTCTTCATACATCACGACATATGGAAAAATGTTTTAAACCACATGTAGGCTACTTTTCTCCTGACACTTACTGAAATCATGACGGAGACAGAAAGTCGTTTTCTCCCCGAAATGTAAGGGTGTAGTTAAGTAAATTTCACCGCTTCATAAATGTACACACTGCATTTGAAACAGCTGTACTTTAGTTTGAAACAGTCATTAAAATTTGTATCTTTATATTCATGTAGGCTAATAAATATACAAATGTTAATTAGACGTATTCAGCATGACAAATAAAGAAAATGTTATAATAATCATCTGCTTATAGTGATATTCGACCCGGACCCGGATCATCATAAGTGGCTTCCACTGTACTTATATCCTTACTATGTACTTATGTACTTATATCCTTCTCCAGTTTACAGTTAATGTCTAACTTTCAGTGAAGCTTGTAAATGGACATCAAAGAGGATGATAATGTTGGAAAGTTCTATTTAATTGCTTGCATCATAATTTTGACTATACGTCTGATATTATCTAGCCTAGTGATAATATAACCAGTCACTTATCTGAATGCTCATTTATTAACAAATAAATATAAAAACATGAACAGGAACAAGCACTGCTCTTCACTTTCAACCTGCAGACTCATCAAGTCGGATGCAGGGATTGAACCATCAGCCCTCTAGTTATAAACTAATTTCTCTAACCTTTAGGCTATCACTGCTGGTCTACAAGGAAACATTTAATCTATCATGAGTTTTGTGCCGAGTCATCTCCTTCACCTTGTTCATTCTAGTCATTTTGCCCCTTTCTGGTGAAAACTCCTTTATATTCTCCATATAGTTTCATCAGCAGGTTTGTTTTGCTGCTGAGATGAACACCGCTCTAGTTTTCTTTCCTTTTTGCAACATTGTATCGGCTTTTCGACAATCAACTGTTCTTGGCTGCTTATGTCCTCCATGCACGCAAACACTTCAAGCTTATTCCAGTCTAGCTAGACTTAGCGTTGACTAGAAGCAGCTAAACTCCGTTAGTGGAACAGCTTGAGCCTCAAGTGAAAGTTGACGTTAATTAAAGCCAGGCTATATCCCGTAAGCGCAGCTTTCTTTAGCTGCTTTCATGGAACACCCTTCTGGTTATTTAACAATGAAGACAACAACTCCCATGATCCCTTGCTACTTCACACCATCATCACACTCCGTCTTTTGTTATTGTTTTGATTGAGAGACCCCTAGCGGCTGAAATTACACGTTGCGGGTTTAACTGTTTGGTCAACTGTACTGATATTTCACATGTTACTCATATTGGCGTTGTTTGTGTTCTCTTTCAGTGAAAGCACTATGGATTTCACATTGAGCTCGGTATGTCCTTTTGGATGACATTTTTTCCTTTTTCTCTGTCCTCTGATTTTTCATCTTTTTTTGTTTCCTTTTTTTCTGGGGTGTGTTATGGAAAGTTGCCATGTCTGACAAAAAATACGCAGCCCGCTGGAAAAGGGCAAAAAGATTGGCTGATAAATGTGACCAAAAAGCGGAGTTTTTACTGACAAACATTCCTCCTCAGTGTCCTTCACTGCTTTATCAACTCCAAGAACATACAGGAGAGGGGACTTCTGTGGAACAGAATTGTGCAGAAGAAAGAGATGTTGATCATTTACTGTCTCAGAGCAGCAATAGCAGCAATTTGGAAACTAACCCCACACTCAGACATTCCATTGCACGGTGGGCAAATGACTTTCATGTAAAACACAATGCAGTTGATTCTTTGTTAAAGATTTTGAAAGAAAATGGACACTCAGAGCTGCCAGGGACAGCAAAAACACTACTTGACACTTGCAAAAGTGTAGAGTTTGAGTTGAAATCAGGAATGCAGTATATCTACCTTGGCTGCAAAGACCAGCTCCTGAAATATTTGAAAATGTATCCTCTACAGGACATTTATGGATCAGATTTCATTGACATTTCTCTCAACATCGATGGGTTGCCGCTTTTCAAAAGCAGCAGCAAGACTCTGTGGCCAGTATTGTGCCAATTGAATTTGTCTCCTCCCTCAGTTTTCCCATTGGCTATCTGCTTTGGTTTGTCAAAGCCAACTAATCTTGACTTTCTTGATGATGTTGTTGGTGACCTTCGCAGTATTTTGGAAAATGGACTAGAGACAGACAGTGGTTTGATTAGGGTGAAGCTGCGTTGTGTTACATGTGATGCCCCAGCCAAGGCTCTTGTGAAGTCCATAAAGCTGTGTTCAGGCTATTATGGGTGTGACAAATGCACACAAAAAGGACTGTGGGATGGCCATCGGGTGATCTATCCTGAAATCAGCGATCTAACATTGAGAACCGATAAAACATTCCGAGATCAGTCCCAGGAGGAGCACCACCTGCATTCAGTTGTGTCACCATTTTGCCAGCTCCCGATAAACATGATAGAGCAATTCCCTGCAGATTATATGCACCAGTGTTGTCTTGGGGTCATGCGCAAAATGATACTTTTGTGGCTGAGGGGACCGCGGGGAGTCAGATTGTCATCTGGGCATGTTAAGCAGATCAGCTCTCAGCTTCTGAAGCTCAGAACATGCATTCCAAATGTGTTTGCAAGGAAACCAAGAGGCTTTGAACACATTGACAGATGGAAAGCAACAGAACTGAGACAGTTTGCCCTCTATACAGGAAAAATTGTGCTTAAGGGCATTATTTCAGAGCAACTCTATGAGCATTTCCTGGTTTTTAGTGTGGCATTATCCATCCTTGTGTGTCCAAGACTGGCAAAACAGTACAATCACAATGCAGAGGAGTTGTTGGTGTACTTCATTGCACAGGGAAGGCATTTGTATGGGGAGGAGTTCCTTGTCTACAATGTCCACAGTTTGGTACACCTTGCATCAGATGCAAGGCTTTATGGCAGTCTAGATGAGTGCAGTGCTTTCTCTTTTGAGAATTACTTGCATCAGCTGAAAAGATTGTGTCGTTCTGGACTAAATCCTCTCTCACAGATTGTGAGGCGGCTTGGGGAAGCAGACAAAGTGAGAAAGATACAACCTGTGCCAAAAAAGAGTGTAGAAGTTAAACAACCCAACAATGTCTTCACTCTCAGTGAACTAGAGTGCTGTGAAGTTGTTGCAGTCTCTGGTGAGACAGAGCAGGGGGAAAAGATGTTGCTCTGTCGTGTCTATGATCGACTTGAGCCATACTTCATGAAGCCTTGTGACTCAAGATTGATTGGTGTCTACACAGCCAAAGACACTCACACTCGCATGAAAACACTGTCTGAGAGACATTTGGGCAGGAAGGCATTTATGACTGAGGGAGACAATGGTTTGAGGATTGTAGTTACCTTGCTCCATTCACTCTAAGGAGTTCACAGACTTCATATAACTGTAAATACATTGTAACATAGTATTAATAGTATTGTTTATGTATCATTATTCACATTTTTTGAGCAGTTGCTTTCTATTTAATGTTGATATGTAGTGTGGGTTCAGAGGACACATTTGGCTGCATGGCTTGCAACTGCCAGTTGCCTTTTTTAAAAAATTTTGTTGTTGAAAGCCACCCCAGATTTCCATGTAATGCCTTATTTCCACAAACATACTTTTTGCTTCTGTTTTCCAATGTGTGGAAATAAAACACATCCAAACTGTAAGTATATGGGAGTATATATAAATATAAGCAGTTTTTATAGAGGGAAGACTATAATGTGACAACATCATTTAATTTTTCTTCTTCCAGAGCGCTGACAATCAGTTTGTGGTGGTGAAATTCCTGGACACCAACACAGTGGATGCTGTGCCAACTAACTGGCTAGAGAAAACTAACCAGGTATTTCCTAACTTATGTATGCAACATACAATGTAAGCTTGTAATGTCTTCAAGAAAGTCATGTACATGCTAACTGATGATAATTTACTCTTTATTAGCATTCACATGAATTAAGCTTAATGTTTGCTATTTCCTCCAGATGAGCAAAACAAAAACCTTTACTAAGATGTAATTAATGATTTATCTCTACAAGCATGCTATTCTCCTTAAAGAATACTGTATGTGAGATACATAAAATAGATTGTGCAATGTGACCAAATCTCATCATCCATTGTAGGTAATGTCATATTCAGACATATCATAGTATAGCACATGTTCTGTTGAGTCTGGAAAAGTGTGGAATTTTGAAATGTAAAATGTGTAGGAACCCTGGACTTGGGACATGTAGCTATGTGGACTTGGTCACACCTCTGATATATTGTTCACTGTACAAAGATGTGCATTGTTTGTATATTTTATATTTTCTGCAGGGTGTGTTTTGTTACTGGCCACAGAAGAATGTCACTGCCAAAGTGAAAAGGAGAGAGATGCCAGACAAAACACGCTGGGCCAAATGTAAAGTCTCCGTTTTAACATACACAGGTATTGTATTGTACTGTTTCATCTTCAGAACTAGGCAAACAAGCATCTTCTAAAAACAGAGACAACAAAAATATTTAATTACTGTACAGGGTACTTCACTTATCTTGCTGCAGACTAAACATATATGAAATTAACACACTTTTTTTTGTCCTGCTTGGAAGTGGGTCTCATTGTGGCAATTGGTTGGTTTGTTTGGTCAGCACTTAAGTCCAGGAGAACATATCTCAAAATCTTTTTGGTGGATTGCCATGAAATTTTTTGACAAAATTCGTGTTGCCCAGAGGGTGAAACCTGTTAATGTTGGTTATACCATGACCTTCCCTATAGCGCTGCCAGTGGGCCAAATTGTCAGTCTCATAGCTAAAGAACCATAGTTTTCAGGGGCACTTCATTCTTTTTAAGTGTTGTAAGATCGATAGGACCTTGGGAAGGATATACATATATATATATATACACACACACACACTCACACTTAACAACTCTTACACATATATTGTCTGCTTCTCCTGTCTGATCTCTACTCATACTTTGTAGACACCTACGACAAGGCCAGAAACAAGGTTAACCAGGCAACAATGACTTCAAATTTGGAGAGTGACGAGGAAGTGGAAACTGGCAGGAAGACTGTTCCTCCTGTTCGGTACCTCGAGTCAGGTAAAAGATCACTTGATGGATGTGTGTTCTTTATTTCTTGTTCATTTGTTTTTTTCATTTTTCAAGAAAATATCAAATTCTACCATATATGCTTACCTGACAGATATGTATGAATATCTCTCCCTTAGATACAGATATAGATGAGCCCATAGTCAAGAGAGTGAAGAAAAAATCAGTCACATCCGTCACGAAGGACCTGACCCTCCCAACAATACCTTTCTGTAAGTAATAGGGATGCACCGATCCGACTTTTTCAGTTCCAATACAGAGACCTATAGTTGGGCTTTGGGTATTAGCCAATACCGTAGAGTACCGATGTAATACCAGTATTTAATTAATAAGCTGTATGCCTAAAGCCAAATCTTTTTGCGGTCTGTTCGCTGCTGGCTATTGTCAAGTCAACACTTGACTAATCAAGATCGACAGCCTAGCTAGCTCCTCCTAAAAGTTCCTGGGACTCAAATACCTACCAGTCAACATTTTCAAAACCTAGACCAGCTTATGTGCTGTCCAAAAACAACAAGGATCATATTCAGAAAACCAAAAAGGCACCACACAGAAAGTATGATGATGAATCATGTATCGATTATAGTTTTGTAGCCTGTTTAGGACCCAGTGGTATGCTCTTTGCCTAGAAAAGGCACTCATATTGAATGCAAGACAACTACCTCTAGAGCAATATAGAATAGAGAAATACAGAATTCATCTCAAGGACTGATATAAGTTCACTGAAAGCTTAACTTCTTTTTTGACAACTTCATTTAATCACACAAAATATTTGAAGACAAATGGCACCTCTACATGTGGGCCCTAGTATGAAAAGGTTCGGAAGGATGCCATCTAACATGCTTGTAGTTCAAACACTGATTATAACAGTGATTACACCTGTAACATTTTTGTTTGTTGTTTTTTTTGTTTTTTTAGCTTTGCCCAGAAGAACCACAAGTTTGGATGTAACCCCAACCAGGGCTGTGTTACAGAGCAGTGGCCAAGGTATGCCTACAGTCACTAAGCAACTAGCATATGGTGTGAAAGTTGTGTACAATTTTAACTTGTTTATTTTGCACAAATGTAGGGCCCTCCATCACCAGCACTCCAAACACAAGTCCAGTCATTCAAAGTAAGTTGGATCTTGATCATTACCATGCAAGTGTAGTTGCTAGTGAAGTAGTTTCAAAGTAACATAGAAAATATTTGCCCTTTTCAACTATCAGTGGTACCTTGGAACTTTCAGTAACCTGAGACTTTTAATTGATGTTTCCATTACTGCTGTGATGAAAACAACAGTGAAGGGTATGACATTCATCATAAGAAATGCTACAGCTGTTCATATGAAAACAACAACTACAAAATGGAATAAGTTATGTTAATCTTGTTTTTACTCTTGTGGGGAAGGTAACCACTCAGTTCGGCTGTTGTCTGTCTCTGGCAACATAGCATATTGTGGAAATCTAGTGTTGGCTTTCATTGTTTTAGATAAAGAAGCAGTGATTTTGATCTCCAGTTGGATTTCAGGCTGCACTTGCATTACCATGCAAGTGTAGTTGCTAGTGAAGTAGTTTCAAAGTAACATAGAAAATATTTGCCCTTTTCAACTATCAGTGGTACCTTGGAACTTTCAGTAACCTGAGACTTTTCAGAGTCTGTAAAGTTCTGGGATTGATTGTTGTTTCCATTACTGCTGTGATGGCTCTGTTTGAAACAGTTTCCCGCTGGCAGTAGCCTGGTCTCCAGCCAACAACCTTCCACAACAGATAGATAGGGGATCAAAAACCCTGAGACAGGACGACTATAAAAGGATTACCAAATTCTAACAATTAGTACCTGCACCTCTTTGTTTGTCCAACTTTCAGTTTCCATTTTGGTAGGATTTAGTGGCAGTGTTGTGTTGTAGCTCTCTTATGAGAGCACATGATAGACCACAATGTTTCAAACAGTGCTTCTCAATACAGTATGCCTTGCTAAGTTCTTGTAGTCAAAAAGTGCCATAGGACAATTGCTCAAATTTATTGCTATATTTTAGATGATTACTGCACACCAGCATATGTGAGGGCCATCTTTATGAGGCTGGACAAGATTGAACAATCTCTGGAGACCATTCAGTCCATTTTAACCAGAGGCATGAGGTCTGATGATCCTGAGATTGAAGAGCTCACCAGGCCAGTCAACACTGAAGCAGAGCTTGAAGAGGCTTCTGAAAAGCTGAAGGACACAGCTCACAGAAAGAAAGTGGTATGTGAAGATAGGATGTAGCTGTATTAGTATGTGTGTGTGTGTGTGCTTGTGTAAAATAGCCCCTTCTTAGTGAATACAGTCAATGTACAGGTGATAGAAACAATTGTCTCTTGTCACATTCAAAAATGTATGTGGATCTAATATTTAAGCTTAACTTATTAAGCAGTCCTGCACCACTCTGTTTTTCAATGAATAATCACTTTAATAAACCAATAGCCCACTCCTAATGATAATCCAAAAGTAAAAGTTTTCACTGCTCACATTAGGGCTGATTACTTTCACTTTCCTGATTAATCCACAACTGACCTTTGACCTTTTATTAGTTGAACAATCAGACCTAGCAAAAGGAACACTGAGGGAACAGAAATTCACTATAGGTAATACGAGCCATATCCTATAAGATAATTAATTTTCTTCTTTGTTTCCCTTTTCAGGTAGATTATCTGTCCCTTCTGGGAGGTGCAACTCCCGGTGACTCGGTGCGGCGTGTTATGCGTACCATTGCAACCAACGCTGTATGGGCAAAGTATAGCCTAAAGGGTCGCAAGGGGAAAAAAACATTTCAGGACCTGGCGATTTATCAAGTCATAGTTCGTAAGTATGATTTTAAATGTTTCTATAGATCTCACTGCAATCTTTTGAGACCCAACAAAGATCTTTTCACTGTTAATATTTGTAATTTTGATGGCTCTATATGACTGAGTGACATAAACAAAACCGTCAGTTAGAATAGTGCCTATTTGTAGATAATTATTCTATACTGGCATGGGCTCCGGCTGAAAATGTAGCCTTTTACAGTTTTTTGTCTCTTTGTCTTGTTTTATCTTTAGAAACCTGTCGCAAGAATCATCCCAACGTGGTCCAAAAGACCATTGAGATGTGTGTGGCTGACACTTTAAAATACGCTCCCCACAGAGCGTCTCAGGTCAGTGTTAAGCATTTGTTTAAAAAAAGATGTTAAAGAAATCTGACGTCACCCCATTTTCCTTTTGGAAAAAAAAAAACAGGCATTGTGAGTTATAATGCACAGTAGGATGGCTTATTGGCTTACTTTTGGGCTAGTATTGTATGTTTTTAACTGTGAGGTTAATTTATCTTTAATTTTTTAAAATATAAATACATCTTTTGTATAGTATTATAATGAAGAATTTGTGAGGAATTATCCACTGCCTTAGACAAGGCACTATCCTGTTATAAAAACCACAGTTGCTATTGTAGGTTTGTGTGAGGTTATAGCATTCATGGAAGTTGACAGCTTCCACTACTTATGCAAAGTGGCACTAGCTGCTGGTTGCAATTTACAAAAAAAGACTTCTGATACTTCAGAAATTCTGATTTTAATTAATCTTTTTGTCATAATGCAGGTGGATAGCAGAAGTGAATTTGAAGCACCTGAGGGGAGCACCTTGCTGGAATAAGATTCATCATGTTTGATGATTGTTTGATGATTCATCGTTTGTTCTGAATTTGTTTTAAAAAAGTAAATAAATAAATGAATAGAAAAAGGAAATGAGTTGAAAGACTTCTGAATACTTATGTATCATCAACCTTGTACATGTGTTCATGGTCACATTGAGTAAATAATCAGTCATACTAGTAGCCACAGTGGTCCAGTTACCCAGGAATTTTGTGTCATAATGTTATCATTACTATTGTTAAAATATTTTAATGGCATGTTATCTGAAAACATTTTTATATATTTTTAAAGCATGATATCTTACTCTAAAATTGTATGTAAATTGTAAAATGTTATCACCAAACATTCTAAGAAGGTTGTCACTAAACGTTTTTAGGATGTTTTTAGAGAACGTTATCCTAGAACGTTGTAGGAACCAAAGAAAAACTACCCGCTGAAAACGTTTTGAGGACCATTTGGGCATAATGTTCTAACAATGTTATCACTAAACATTCTAAGAAGGTTGTCACCAAATGTTTTTAGGATGTTTTTAGAGAACGTTATCCTAGAACGTTGTAGGAACCAAAAAAAAACTTCCCGCTGAAAACATTATTAGAACATTACATGTAACATTTAGAGAACGTTCTTAGAACCAAAATTTTCTAGCTGGGTTTATACAAAAAACATTTATTTCTATCAAACTAACCAAACCATAACACAAAACAGAACTCACTAGACAAACAAAAGATGTTACAATGAATGAATGAAAGTAGAACTGGAGCTAAGCAAGAATGTGTACAGATGAACAAACAGACTGAATAGCGATCACCTCTGGAAGCAGCTGGGAAACTTGGGTGGTAACTTTAAAGCTAAGTTCTAAAAACCTTAAGCTTTTGAATTCACCCGGTTAGCAGAACAGAAGTGTGCTACTTGCGTGTCCTTGAGCTGGTGACTGCGAGGTGAGGTGATGCCGTCCGAATGAAGAGAAGCTGGAGTCCAGATGAAGTTGAAGTTGGTTGCAGCACTTGAGACAGAATGGGTCCTTCTGGTGTAGAATTCCCACTTTTGGGCTACTAGAGGTGATCTTTTATAGTTAGTAAGGTGAGGGACTTCAAAGAAGTGTCTGGCCAATCAGAGGACTACTGACCTCCCCCAGGGGTGATCTCTTTGTGTAACCCCCCTCTGACGACAAGCCATTTACTGGAGGTCAGATGATAAGTCTTAATTTAAACAACTTCTAAAAACTGTACCATTCACCAAACAACTATCATGACTAAAAATCTGATAATTTTATGCTTAGGAGATTACAATGATACCAAACAGCACATGTTTATCTCTAGGGGTTATTAAGCTATTAATTACCAGAATTTAGCACACAAACAACTTGGATAACTATGGTAACAATGATGGGAAATTTCTAACATAGTTACAAACACAAATGGTCACATTCAAACAACAAACAAGAAATAAGAAAATGGCGTTGTGTCCCTTTTATAAGTGTCACGGTGCATCTGCTGAGAGTCTCTTGATTAGGGTCCAAAAGACGATCAGAAAGAGGGGAGTTTGTGATTGTCTGTGGGAAGTGTTCCAGGATGAGCGGGGAGGGGAGTTGTTGTACAACCATGTGTGTTCAAGCACACATATTGCAACATGGCGGGTCCATCCTTAACCCTGTTTGTCAGATGATGTTCTTGGACGTGTTGAGTAGTTTTGTTCCACCTTTCCTTATGAGAATCCATGTAAACTGAAGGTGATTGGAGTTACGAATACCAAGCACAGCAGGCCTCCAACGGCTCGTCTTTGGTGATGCCTGTGTATTCCCAACCCTGGCTCTTCAGAGTCGTTAGCAGTGCCTTGCTAATCCCGTCTTGAGGTCTCCTTACTCCAGGTGGGCTTTGATCTACCTCCACTGTAGATATGGCCTTTTGCTTTGTGTCTGGTCCGGGCGTTTGGCTGGTCTTTCACAGCTACTTCATAATTGTGGAGAGCGAGCCCCTGGGGTGTGTGGGGAGTCTGGTATCTTGTAGACGACACTATACACCCCCACTTAGCCGAGCTGGACAATGTTCTGTAAACTGACCCAGAGTGAATAAAGTTTGAGAATTTTGTACAGAGAAGGACAAAGCAGTCATCAACTGGTCAACAAAAGATAAAAGGACTGTTTGCATACAAAGTCTGGAGGAAGTCTCAGGTTGATCAGTGGGGGTCAGGAGGTAACGGGGAAGTGTTTCCCAGATATCTTTGTTTATCAAGCCCCCAAACCGGCAGGGGTCAGGAGGTAGAGAAGGGAGTTTACAGACGTCATTCGATTATCAAGTCTGAACCCACATCAAATGTGTACTCTTCTTCACAGGTTAGCTATATTAGGTATATTAGCCAATCTATCAGCTGATCATATGTGAGATATTGAGTTTACTGTTCAGCTGAAAGCATGTTGATCAAAATGTATTAATGCAGGTTTTTATGTTTTAGATTAGAGTTTGTAATTTGAGTTATGAGGCTCTCTGCTCGCTGGTATAATATAAACTTTATATTAATATAATATCAAATAATATAATATTATTAAATAATAACTAATAAGCTTCTGTCTTTATATGTATTCTTATTTTGGGGTTTAAAAGACCCTCTGAAGACAAAACATTCATTTGAAGGTTTCTGTGGTTTACACTTTTGTTCTGCTACACTCAAATATGAATTAATTAACATTAAACACTTCAATTAATAAACATTAAAACAGTTGATGTAAATGTGGTGAAACATTATTACAACAGATGAACATTATTATTGATCCAGTGTGGAAGCAGTTTACTGGTTTCTCTTCATGTCCTGTGACTGTGAGTTAGTTCTCCAGCAGCAGTCTGCCTGGTAACAGCTGATCAGCAGGTCATGTGATCAGCTCCTCTGGTTTTTAGAGCAGCTCTCAGTCACACTGTGTCAGTGTTTGTCAAGAGAACAGAGGAACATGGCTTCATCCTTTCTGAGCGTCTCCCTCCTCTTCATCGCTGTCTACACAGCAGGTAGGATCAATACACTGATCAATACACTGATCACTGATCAATACACTGTTTACACTTCATCACTGTCTACACAGCAGGTAGGATCAATACACTGATCACTGATCAATACACTGATCACTGATCAATACACTGTTTATACTTCATCACTGTCTATACAGCAGGTAGGATCAATACACTGATCACTGATCAATACACTGAGTCAAACTGATTGTTTTTATCTTCAGATGGATTTTTGGAATATTCGGTGGATCGCTGTCAGTTTAACTCCTCTCAGTTGGAGGGCGTCCGCTACATCAGGTCTATTTATTACAACAAGTTGGAGTACGCCAGGTTTGACAGCAACGTGGGGAGATTTGTTGGATTCACTGAAGTTGGTGTGAAGCAGGCAGACTACTGGAACAATGATACTGCATATTTGGCCGACATGAAAACTGCGAGGGAGACGTACTGCCTGCCCACCGTTAAGATTGAAGACCAGGTTGCTCTGACTAAATCAGGTGAGTTTGTGTTTGATCACATTAAACCTCGTTAACAAACTGAATCATTAATTGCTGATTGATTGATTGATTATAATGATCAGATTTTATTTACAAAGTTTAAACAGACAGACTTTTATTGTTTAAACAGGAAATGATTTTCAGCTTTAAATACAGTTTTATAAATATTTACCTTATTTTTAAATATGTTTATATATTTACTGTTCAAATTTAATCACAAAACACTGAAAATATGATAAATAATTTCTCCTAAAATAATAAAATATTTGATCAGTTTGTATCAGAAACATGAAAACTGATGATGATGATGATGATGAAGCTGTTTAATACTCAGCTCTCTGCCACCACCTGCTGGTTGAACTGTGATATTACACACACACACACTGCATAAAAAGCGTACGGGACAGTTTTTCTCAGTCTCTTAACTTATTCTAAAGCTCCTTTACTTTTCATGCCGACTGCATTTTGAGTTTAAAACTAATTGACATGAACACATATTAGTAACACACAATAACATTAGCTGCTAGCATAATCAGTATGCATTAGGATTAGCTAGTTAAATATGTGCTAACATAACTAACACATGAAGCGAAATAAAAACACACACACAGGTTATTGACCTTCTGCAGGTTGTTGTTATGTTTGTTACCTGTCAGTGAAACTCTGCATCCACTGAAGTAATAAACAAAAACAAACAAACAACCTTCACAGCTCCTGTGTCTAGTCTAACCAGCCCAAAGCTTTACTGTACTGGTCTCCTTTACATCCCTCCACCTTTACAACTGGCTGACCAGTAACCAGTAGCAACCAGTACAACCAGTAACCAGTAACAACCAGCACAATTAACATGTCAGATGGACAACGTTATGTCCTCTGGGGTTAAGGTGTCAGATAAACAATAAATAATAAACACTGCTCTCATGTTTACAGCAAACAAACTAGTTAAACTGCATGAACTGATTCATTCATCTGCTGTTAATTCACTTTTAACTGAATTAAACATTCAACTAAACTGGTTTTAATAGAATTAATAGATTATTTACTCATCATTTATTTACATATTTATTTGTCTAAAATTAAACTTTTTTAAACTTGACTACACTAACAGTACTGTTACTGCAAACAACAACAATAATAATAACGTTAATAGTATAATAATAATAATAATAATAATAATAATAATTATTATTATTATTATTATTAATATGATTATTAATAATAATAATATTAATGTGTTACAGCTGAGCCGTACGTCCGGCTGCGCTCGGTGGCGTCCCCTGGTGGTAAACATCCCTCCATGTTGGTCTGCAGCGTCTACGACTTCTACCCCAAACTGATCAGAGTCACATGGCTCAGAGACGGACAGGAAGTCACCTCTGATGTCACTTCCACCGAAGAGATGGCCGACACCGACTGGTACTACCAGATCCACTCCCACCTGGAGTTCACGCCCAGGTGAGTCCGGCTGCAGGCGACCAGTGAAGGTGAGGCGCTCCGTCAGGACGCTTTGCTGTCAGTCAGGTGGAGTTTGAGGCTGAAAGTCGAGCAGTGATTTACTGAGAATGAAGGAAACGTTGCTGCTGGAAGTTTGTCTCAAACTCTGATGTTTGTTTGTGTTGAAGGTCTGGAGAGAAGATCTCCTGTAAGGTGGAACACGTCAGCCTGAGAGAACCTCTGCTGACTGACTGGGGTAAACACCTGTCTGTCTGCTCACCTGTCTGTCTGTCTGTCTGCTCACCTGTCTGTCTGCTCACTTGTCTGTCTGTCTGTCTGCTCACCTGTCTGTCTGCTCACCTGTCTGTCTGCTCACCTGTCTGTCTGTCTGTCTGTCTGCTCACCTGTCTGTCTGCTCACCTGTCTGTCTGCTCACCTGTCTGTCTGCTCACCTGTCTGTCTGTCTGCTCACCTGTCTGTCTCTCTACCTGTCTGTCCTCAGATCCGTCCCTTCCTGAGTCAGAGAGAAACAAGATCACCATCGGAGCGTCAGGACTGATCCTGGGTCTGATCTTATCTCTGGCTGGATTCATCTACTACAAGAGGAAGTCCCGAGGTCAGAGCAGGAAACCAGTCTGATACCAGTTTGACCAGTCTGAGCAGGTTTAATGATGAGTCTGGTTCTGTTGTTGATCTTGTTCTTATCTCTTCTTCTTTAATCCAGGACGCATTCTGGTCCCTTCTAACTGATCCTGGTCCTGTTCCTGATCCTGGTCCTGGTTCTGGTACCTGCTGAAGTGACTCAGCGGCTGCTCTGCTTCTCACAATGTCTTGTGTCCACTAACTAACTCAATAACTTTGCTTCAATTAATATAATCCATTGATCTGATTGATTTGTGTGATTGATCAACTAGTTGAAGTTTTTAAACACCATAAACCTTCAGAAAACCTTCAGCTGGTCTAAACCTCATCCAGGAAATGTTCAAGTTGACTGTGCTGCTCCAGGTTTGTTTTAGATTCTGATGGTTTACTGTGTGAAATCAATATTTAATATTGATGAAGTGACTCATTAACTCTGCTTCTTATCAATATAATCACTTATTGTAATAATTCTATGGACTCTGTTTCATTGTTGGTTTGTATATTTCTGCTGGAATATTTTTATGCTGCCCTCAGTATATGTGCTGTGATGCACCTTGGCAGTTAGATAAACTCCCTCTTGACATCACGACTCTGAAGACAGTTGTCCATTATCCACAGGTTTAATGATGCAAGAAAGAGTAAAACTAAAACACACAAAAATCATAATGAATACAAATAAAATACTTTCTTTTTATGCTTACACATACAAACAATGTAAACATGCTGACTTTAAATGAAATAAATTGCTTTGTTTTTTAACCGCTACCTTTTATGTATTTATGGCTTATTTATCAATTATGTTCATGTAAAGCACTGTATTTTAATGTATTTTAACATATCATCCACTACATATTCATATGTATTTATTCTCTCATATGAATTTTAACAATGGTCTAACTGTAACGACTCGATGGACTTTCTTAATAAAATTTCCCAAACTCAAAATTGGAAGGGAGGAGCCCAGGCCCTCCCTAGGAAGCCTCCCCGCCCCTGTTCCCAGGAGGGTTAGGGTTAGGGGAGTGAGAAACCCGTCCCCTTCCCCTGGAAGAGGCGGGAGGTGCACGCGCCCTCCACCCGTCACGTCTCCACATGGCTGCGGAGTCCCAAGTAAGTTGTCTGTCTTGTTTTTAACTTAAACTTCTTCTTTTTTTAATAAATGAACTGAAATTGTCAATGAAATGTATTGTTTTTTAATCCTTTCAAAATAAAATCCTTTGTCCCTCTTGTGTTGACTTGTTTTGTATGTAAATTAAATTATTTTTAAGAAAAAATGAACTCAAAATCAAAACTTTCCTATAAAATCAAATGTTTTTAACAAAAAAATTAAATTATTTTTCAAAATAAACTCCTTTTCCAAAATAAAAGTCCTAAAAAACTAAGGAAGGTGTGCCTAATACAACGTTTCAACCCTCTCTGGGTCTTCTTCAGGTAAAATGGCACACTAATAACTCACCAGATGATGCAGAATAGCTGGACAATCAAGCACATGCTCTTCGTTCGACGATCGGATGAGAAATGAGCTCTCTAGCAGCTCTCCTCTATTTATAACCTTTGTTTTTTTCAATCGTCTTTTTCGTTCGGTATTTTGGTTTTACTGTTTTCTTCTGGTTTTATCCATTTTAACCCTATAAATGCTGTCTAAATTTAAATGTAATGTATTTATTGCCCTTTTGCTATGAAATTTAACCCTTTAATATGTTTATTTATTGTCCAAATCATGAATTATATTGTAATGTATTGTTTTTTAACCCAAATAAAATTAATGTATGTGTTTTTAACCCTTTATGCCCCAATTGAAATTATTGTATGTACTTTTAATGTATTTTTAACCCTGTAATTGCCAAATTAAATAAACTTATGTATTTTTTTTAACCCTTTAAGTGCCTAATCGATTATGTGAATGTGTTTTATTTATTTATTGACCAATTTAAATTGTAATTAATCCCCAAATCAACTTCTTTGATGAATTTTATAATTATGAATTACTTATTTTTGACTAATTAATGATCAATTCGACATAGGGGGTGGAGTTAGGGTTAGGAGTTGGGGTGAGGCAGGGTTAGGGTTAGGACCTGGAATTAGGATTAGGTTAGGTTTAGGGTAGAAGTTAGGGTTAGGGTTAGTACCTAGGGTTAGGGTTAGGGCCTAGGGTTAGGGTAGGGGAACTGAGCCCGTCCCCCAACTGAATGGGGGAAGGGAGGTGCTCGGTCCTTCCCCCGGTGGCTGCCACGTCCCCAGTCCCAGGAGGATTGAGCCCAATCCCCCCGTGGTGTTGGGTGTGGTCCTGATGGTGCTTGGTGGCCGCGGGAGCGACCACAATGTCTCCCGCGGCGGACCATAATCCACCCACCGTCTGGGCTGCTGTCCATGGTGGTGGGTAGGGTGTTGAAGTTTTTTTGTTGTTTTCCCTATATAAGTTTTAAATAAAATGAAATAAAATAAAATAAAATAAATTTGTTTTTAAATAAATAAAATGAAATAAACTAAATTGTTTTTTTGTATGTTTTTTAGGTGCCCTGTCGCGACGTTTCGGCCTCTTGGGCCTTCTTCAGGCAAGGGCACTCAAAAAAGGGAAAAAAGAAAAGGTAGGTATGTGTTTTTAGTAGCAGAGGTGTTGTCCGTCTAATTGTGGGAGCAGGAATGATGTGGCTTGTATGTGTGTTCTATTTATAACCTGTCCTGTCAAACTGTTTTTAGGTTGTTATAGTATTTTGTTTTTGCTTAGTAGGAAAGTGTTTTAACTCTGTTTGTGTTTAGAATAGTGTTTGTATGTGTATGTGTGTTAACTATGTTTAGTCTATGTGTTGTATGCATGAATTGATATTATTGAGGTTTGAGTGTTGTCCAATTAGGTTTTATGCATTGTGAATAAAAAGTTGGCATGTATGTAATTGTTTTTTTTGTGGTTTTAATAAAATGAATTAAAATAAAATGAATTAAATAATAAGATTGGGTTTGTAAATAAAATAAAATAAAATAAAACAAGGGGGTGGGGTTAGGGTTAGGAAGGGGTAGGAAGCAACAAACTTAAGATCCTGTGGCCGGGAACCGGCCACAGGATCTGTGCACAGTCCATCACTGCATCCCACCAGGACCAGCCTATCTCTCATTCAGGTCCCTGGGATATCTGGTGTCCATCCTGGTGATCCAGAGTCTTTCAGCCCTCTTCCTCTGTGCTGTAGACCAGCCTGGATCACACTGTAGGACAGTGGCTCTGACAGCATCCCATCCATGCTGCATAAAATGTCTCACTAGGGGAGTGTGTGTCTCCTTGTGTCTCAGGATGTTATACCTGTGTTGAGTGAATCTGACAGCAATGGAGTTTTTTGTTTCTCCCACATACTGTGATCCACACTCACTACATGTGATCAGGTAAACACAATTTTTGGACTGGACACTCCCCCATGTTTGCGTTTTATAGACATTTTTATTAAATTTGCTGCGCAACCAGGTCTGGTGCTTAAAAAATTCCCCGTGACCTTTCGGTCTTGGGGTCAACAGCGGTGGGACCTTGGCCTTCACCAGGTAATCTTGCAGGTTCCTGTTCTTTTTGTAGGCTGCAATAATCCTGTGTTCCTGTAGGATGTTTGTTCCAGCTAGGGATTCTTGAAAGTTATTTTTGATCACTCTGACTAATTTGGTTGCTGATGCCGAATATGTGATTATGAAGGGGAGAATTTTGGAGATGATACGGGGTTTGACGTCTAAAAATGTTTTTAATGATTTTCTCAGGAAGGATCTGGAATACCCTCTGGAGCGGTTAGGGTTAGGGTTAGGGTTAACAGAGTTTTGCCACCTATCGTACCCCCTACGATAGTCGTTAAGGTCAATAACTTTTGATAGGAAGGTCGTAGAGCCTTGGAACCAAGCTCCGCCCACATTAATTCGGCCACGCCCTTTCCAATGGTACCACCCACGAGTCTGTGTGACCTTCGGTTCCCGAGATAAATCACTTGAAAATTTTAAATTGGCTGTATCTCGGGAACCGTAAGTCGTAGAGAGACGGGTCCAAGTCTGGCATGTTCAGCGCCCCCTAATTAGGTCTAACGCCACCCACTCCTGAGTCTCTAGGGTTAGGGTTAGGGTTGGGGTTGGGGTTTGGGATTCGGGTTAGGGTAGGTAGCACTGGCCTACTGACAGGACCCACCATTAGCCAGAGGGGGGTGTGTGAGGTTTGTTGTGAGTCCCTCCATGAGGGACCAGGATCTAAGGGGGCAGAGGTGGGAGAGCCGAGAGAAGGAGGAGAGATAAATAATAATTAAAGAAAAAAAAAAAAAAAAAAAAAAAAAAAAGGAAGGGGGAGTAGTTTGGGGAGGGTTAGGGTTGTGGGAAGGGGGAGGGAGTGGTTAGGGTTGTGGGAAGGGGGAGGGAGTAGTTGGGTTGGGGAAGGAAGGGGGAGGGAGTGGTTAGGTTTCGGGGAAGGAAGTGGTTAGGTATAGGGGAGGGAGAGGGAGTGGTTAGGGTTAGGAAAAGGGGGAGGGGAAAAAAATTGGTTAGGGTTAGGAAAGGGTTAGGGTTAGGGTTAGGGTTAGGTGAAGGGTTAAACCGTCCCCTCCCTGCAAAGGGAGAGGCGGTAGGTGCACTCTCCATCCATCCCCTTTGTCTCTTTCTCCACATGGCTTGTTTCTCTCTTTGTCTTCCTTTTAAGATGTCCCGGTAGGTGTCTTTGGTCCTTCTTTTCCGGTTTCAGGTAAGTGTCTTTTCTTTTTTTCAGGTGTCCCGGTAAGTATCCTTTCCTTGTTGTTTCTTAAATTGTTTTCCAAAAAATGAACTTAAATGTACTTGTTTTTGTAAATAAAATTGTTTTTAAATCAATCAAATTGTTTTTAATGTGTTCCAATATGAAATAAATAAACTCTATGAAATAAATAACTAAAGAAGGTGTGCCGACAACGTTTCGACCTTAAATCGGTCTTCTTCAGGTCTAGGCACACATAAAACGCGAGTCTGTAGAATGGCTGGTCAATGATGTGCTCTGCTTGGCGTCCAAATAAAAAATGAGCTGTTTTCGAAGCTCCCCTATTTATACCCTCTGTTATTTTCCGTTCGTCTTTTCCGTTCGGTATTTCGAATTTGCTGTTCTCCTTTAGATGTATTGCTTTTAACCCTATGAATGCTGTATCGAATTGTATAAAGTGTATTTCTAACCCTATTTAAATTAATTTTAACCCTATTTTGTAATTATTAGTTGTTCCAATTATGAATTATACTGTAATGTCTTGTGAATTTTGTTTTTTAACCCTTATGCTCCCCAATCAAATTGTTGTATGTATTTTTAACCCTGTATATGCCAATTGTTGTCAATGTATGTATTTTTAACCCTTTGGATGTCAAGTAAAATTAATTCTATTTATTGTTAACCCTTTATATGCCAATTAAACTTAATTTATTTATTGTTAACCCTTATTTATCCCTATTAAAATTGTTTTAATCCCCTTTGATTATGAATTTTAGAATTATGATGTACTTTAATTAGTGTATTGATGGATTTTAAGTCCTTTACTTAGTATTAATGTAGTTAGTACATAACATGAAATTAGGGTTAGGGATAAAGGTTAGGGTTAGGGCCTGTGAATAGGGTGTGGTTAGGGTTAGGGCCTAGGGTTAGGGTAGGTTAGGGTTGGGGTTGGGGTTGGGGTTAGGGTTAGGGTTAGGAGGGTTAGGGTTAGGGTTAGGGTTAGGGAAGGGTTTTCCCCGTCCCCCTCCAGGTCTGAAAGGGGCGGGAGGTGCTCTCGCCCTCCACCCGTCCCGTCTCCACATCTCTGCGGAGTCCCTTGTAAATAGTTTTGGTCTATATATGTTTTTTTTTAAAAATTAAAATAAACAACTTAGTAAAACTTCCTATAAAATAATTATTTTCAAAATAAAAGTCTTTTTCTGTCTTGTTCTTCTGTGTATTTTTTTAAAAAAATGAAATAAAAATCAAAAATTCCTATAAAAATAAAAGTTTTTCAAAATAAAATTCTTTAACAAAATAAAAGCCTTGCTCAACAACAAAGGAAGGTGTGCCCACACGACGTTTCGGCCGGAAACGGCCTTCCTCAGGTGTGTGGCACACTAAAAACTAATAAAAAAGTGTAGAATGGCTGAATTGGTCTGCTCTCTATGAAGATCCAATGTAAAATGGCTGTTTTCCCTGTGTTCGCCTTTTATAAGCTCTGTTCCAATCGTCTTTTTATTTTCGCTTTAGTATTTTGTTTTTGCTTTGTTCTTTAGAATTTCCCTTTTTAACCCCTAAAATGCTGTATAAAATTGAATGTAATGAATTTAAATACCTAATACCATAATTTTTAACCCTATATTTATTAATTTATTGTGTCCTAATGAATTTGAATGTGTATAATGTGTTTTTAATTAAAATGAATTATTAAATGTAAGTATTTTAACCCTATGAATTCCCAGATCAAATTAGATGTATTCCCCTATGTTTTTTAATCAATTTTAACATGTTTATAAACCCAATTAATTAATTATTATTTATTATTTATTATCCCCCAATTGTTTATGAATAATTTATCTTTATGTAATGGCCATATAAGGGGTGGGGTTAGGGTTAGGGCCTAGGGTTAGGGTTAGGGTTAGGATGTGGTTAGGGTTAGGGCCTAGGGTTAGGGTTAGGGCCTAGGGTTAGGGCCTAGGGTTAGGGCCTAGGGTTAGGGCCTAGGGTTAGGGTTAGGGTTAGGGTTAGGGGGAGGGTTAAACCATCCCCTTCCTGTGAAGGAAGAGGTGGTAGGTGCACGCTCCATCCACCCCCTCCATCTCTTCCTCGCCATAGTTATGGCTGTCAGGTAAGTGTCGTGTCCGGTAAGTATTGTTTGTCTTTTTTCTTCTTTCTTAGGTTCTTTTCAGGTAAGTTTGTATTTGTTGTTTTCTTAGTGTTCAAAAATATGAAATTAAATTGTTTTTTAAAAAACTAAATGAAATTATCTTTGTTATTTTTAAATGTTTAAATTAAATTATTCTTCAAAAATGAACTTGTTTTTATGAAATAAAATTGTTTTTTAATCAACTCCAATTGTTTTTAATTTGTTCTAAAATGAAATAAAATAAATTCTCTAAATAACTAAGGAAGGTGTGCCGACAACGTTTCGACCTTTAATAGGTCTTCTTCAGGTCAAGGCACACAAAAAACTCTATTGAAATGAATGGCTGGTCAATGAAGCGCTCCGTTCGGCGTCTGGATGAGAAATGAGCTGTTTTGGAAGCTCCCCTATTTATACCCTCTGTTGTTTTCCGTTCGTCTTTTTCGTTGAGTATTTTGGTTTTGCTGTTCGGTTTTAGTTATTTTGCTTTTAACCCTGTAAATGCTGTATCGAATTAGTTGTAATGTATTTGTAACCTTATTGTAATGAAATTTAACCCTTTATTGTAATTCTAAATTATTTTAATGTTTATTTATGATATACTGTGTTGTTTTTAATGTGTTTTAACCCTTTCTCTCCCCAATGAAATTAATATTGTATATTTTTGACCCTGTAAATGCCAATTGATATGAATGTATGTATTTTTAACCCCATGATTGTCAAATAAAATGGATAGTATTTATTTTTAACCCTTTTGATGCCAAATAAATTAGATATATGTATTATAAACCCTTGTCAATCCCTGTTAAATGTATTTTTCTATAATTCTAATTATCTAATGAATTTTTAAACTTGTAATTTCCTTTGATTAGTGTATTTATTAATTTATAGAAACCTTGCTTGGTGTTAATGAAGTGGATTACAGCCTGAATTAGGGTTAGGGATGGAAATTAGGGTTGGGGCCTAGGGTTAGGGTAGGTTAGGGTTAGAGCCTGGGGTTAGGGTTAGGGTTGGGGTTAGGGTTAGGGCCTAGGGTTAGGGTTAGGGTTGGGGTTAGGGTTAGGGTTAGGGTTAGGGTTAGGTATGGGGGTAAAAAGGGGTTTGTCCACAGTGGACAAACGGATATAAACGTGAATAACTTTTGATAGGAAGGTCGTAGAGCCTTGAAACCAAGCTCTGCCCCCACTAATTCGGCCACGCCCTTTCCAACGGTACCACCCACGAGTCTGTGCGACCTTGCGTTCCGGAGATACATCACTTGAAAATTTTAAATCGGCTGTATCTCGGGAACCGTAAGTCGTAGAGAGACGGGTCCAAGTCTGGCGTGTTCAGCGCCCCCTAATTAGGTCTGACGCCACCCACTCCCGAGTCTCTACGACCTTTCGTTCCCGAGTTATAAGCCAAAATGTGTTTCCCATAGGAAATGAATGGGAGACGATTGGAACCATATATTGACTAAGTGTTGAGGCCAAAATCCACCTCCCAGAAACCATTTAGGAGCACGTTTCAGGCCATTTGGAGTTGATTGACACCCCATTTCAAGTGGCGTTTTTGAAAAATGTTGACAATCTGTCATGTCAAAGGTGGCAGTGTACCAGGGGTCTGGTGTACCAGGGGTTCAAGGATGCAGTATACAAGCAGCCAAGTGTACCAGGGGTGCAGGTTAGGGTTAGAGGATGCTAGGGTTAGAGGATGTTAGGGTTAGAGAATGCTAGGGTTAGGGGTTAGGGCTTAGGGGTTAGGGCTTAGGCTTAGGCTTAGGCTTAGGCTTAGGGTTGGGCTTAGGGTTAGGGTTAGGGTTAGGGTTAGGGTTAGGGAAGGGTTTTCCCCGTCCCCCTCCTGGTCTGAAAGGGGCGGGAGGTGCTCTCGCCCTCCACCCGTCCCGTCTCCACATCTCTGCGGAGTCCCCTGTAAGTATCTTGTCTTGTTTTTAAATAAAATTAACTTATTTTTTTAAACAACGTAATAAAACTTCCTATAAATGAATTTGTTTTTTTAAAATGAAATAAAAATAAACTAAAAATCAAAAATTCCTATAAAATCAAATCGTTTTTCAAAATAAAATGCTCTCAAAATTAAAAGCCTTCAGATAGAAAACAAAAGAAGGTGTGCCAACACAACGTTTCGGCAAAAAACAGCCTTCTTCAGGTGTACGGCACACTAATAAGTCTCTTAAATGAGCAGAATGGCTGGACGCATGTATCCCCTTAGGCGATCCAATGCAAAATGGCTGTTTTCCTTCCGTTCGCCTTTTATAACCTCTGTTAAATTCGTCTTTTTGTTTTTCGCTTTAGTATTTTGTTTTTGCTTTTGGCTTTGAAATTTTGCTTTTAACCCTTAAAATGCTGTATAAAATTGAATAAAATGAATTTAGATCCCTAATACCATGAATTTTAACCCTATATTTATTAAATTTGTTATGTCCCAATTATTTTAATTGTGTATAATATGTTTTTAATTGAAATGAATTAGTGAATGTAAGTGTTTTAACCCTATGAATTCCCAGATCAAATTAGATGTATTCCCTTATGTTTTTAAATCAATATTAACATGTTTATAAACCCAATTAATTAATTAATTATTTATTCCCAAATGTATATGAATTTTTTATCTTTATGTAATATCCATATAAGGGGTGGGGTTAGGGTTAGGGCCTAGGGTTAGGGTTAGGGTTAGGGCCTAGGGTTAGGGTTAGGGTTAGGGTTGGGGCCTAGGGTTAAGGGTTAAGGGTTAAGGGTTAGGGTTAGGGTTAGGGGTTAGGGTTAGGGTTAGGGGTTAGGGTAGGGTTAGGGTAGGGTTAGGGTTAGGGTTAGGGTTAGGATAAGGTCTTCCCCGTCCCCCTCCAGATCTGGAAGGGGCGGGAGGTGCTCTCGCCCTCCACCCGTCGCGTCTCCACATCCTTGTGGAGTCCCTGTGTCTTGTCTGTCTTCTTTTTTTAAAAAAACTTGTTTTTAAACAACTGAATAAAACTTCCTACAAAATAAACTTGTTTTCAAAAGTAAAAATTTATTTTCTTAAAAATTAAACTCAAAAAATACAATTACAATGAATAAAATAAAATAAAAAAAAATAAAATAAAACTGTTTTTCAAAAAAAATTGCTCTTTAAAAACAAGAGTCTTAAAATAAACAACAGAAAAAGGTGTGCCCACGACGTTTCGACCCTCTCTGGGTCTTCCTCAGGTGGTGGCACACAAAAAAACT
>CM055845.1:35255941-35268547 GCA_029490765.1 Euthynnus affinis | reverse complement strand
GTGATTGGACAGAGACGGAGGAGGTTATGACATCAGTGACACTGTGACACCTGGCCGTATCCATGGTGATGTCAGCAGGATGGACACGTCGTCCTGTCGGTCCTCTGAGGGTCTGCAGAGTCTCAAAGTCCTGCAGGAAACTCAACATGTCCAGCTGTCGCTCTGCTGCCCCTCGCTCTACTCTCTCTCTCTCTCTCTCTCTCTCTCTCTCTCTCTGTCTCTCTCTGTCTCTCTCTCTCTCTCTCTCTGTCTCTCTACCTCTCTCTCTCTCTCTCTCTCTCTCTGTCTCTCTCTGTCTCTCTCTCTCTCTCTCTCTGTCTCTCTACCTCTCTCTCTCTCTCTCTCTCTCTCTGTCTCTCTAACCCTCTCTCTCTCTCTCTCTCTCTCTCTCTCTCTCTGTCTCTCTCTGTCTCTCTCTCTCTCTCTCTCTGTCGCTCTACCTCTCTCTCTGTCTCTCTCTCTCTCTCTCTCTCTACCTCTCTCTCTCTGTCTCTATGTCGCTCTGTCTCTCTCTCTCTCTCTCTCTCTCTCTCTACCTCTCTCTCTCTCTGTCTCTCTCTCTCTCTCTCTCTGTCTCTCTCTACCTCTCTCTCTCTCTCTCTCTACCTCTCTCTCTCTCTCTCTGTCTTTATGTCTCTCTCTCTCTCTGTCTCTCTCTACCTCTCTCTCTCTCTCTCTCTACCTCTCTCTCTCTCTCTCTGTCTCTATGTCTCTCTCTCTCTCTCTCTATGTCTCTCTCTCTCTATGTCTCTCTCTCTCTCTCTCTCTCTCTGTCTCTCTCTCTCTCTCTCTCTATGTCTCTCTCTCTCTGTCTCTATGTCTCTCTCTCTCTATGTCTCTCTCTCTCTCTCTCTATGTCTCTCTCTCTCTATGTCTCTCTCTCTCTCTCTCTCTCTCTGTCTCTCTCTCTCTCTCTCTCTCTATGTCTCTCTCTCTCTGTCTCTATGTCTCTCTCTCTCTCTGTCTCTCTCTCTGTGTGTCTCTCTCTCTCTCTGTCTCTCTGTCTCTGTCTCTCTCTCTCTGTCTCTCTCTCTCTCTGTCTCTCTGTGTCTCTCTCTCTCTGTCTCTCTCTCTCTCTATGTCTCTCTGTCTCTGTCTCTCTCTCTATGTCTCTCTCTCTCTGTCTCTCTCTCTCTCTATGTCTCTCTGTCTCTGTCTCTCTCTCTGTCTCTGTCTCTCTCTCTCTCTCTCTCTCTCTCTCTATGTCTCTCTCTCTCTGTCTCTGTCTCTCTGTCTCTCTCTGTCTCTATGTCTCTCTCTCTCTCTATGTCTCTCTGTCTCTGTCTCTCTCTCTCTGTCTCTCTCTCTCTCTGTCTCTCTCTCTCTCTGTCTCTCTCTCTCTCTGTCTCTCTGTCTCTGTCTCTCTCTCTCTGTCTCTCTCTCTCTCTCTGTCTCTCTCTGTCTCTCTCTCTCTCTGTCTCTCTATGTCTCTCTCTCTCTGTCTCTCTCTATGTCTCTCTATGTCTCTCTCTCTATGTCTCTCTCTCTGTCTCTGTCTCTCTCTCTCTCTCTCTCTCTCTATGTCTCTCTCTCTCTGTCTCTGTCTCTCTCTATGTCTCTCTATGTCTCTCTCTCTCTGTCTCTGTCTCTCTGTCTCTCTCTATGTCTCTCTGTCTCTCTCTCTCTGTCTCTCTCTATGTCTCTCTATGTCTCTCTCTCTCTGTCTCTGTCTCTCTCTATGTCTCTCTATGTCTCTCTGTCTCTCTCTCTTCTGTCTCTCTCTCTCTCGGCTCTGTTTCTCTTTAATTGATGACGCACACAGAGGGCGAACGAGGGAGAGGGGGTGAGTGTGGTTGCTAGGAGACAGGAGTGTGTTATATCTCTCAGCAGAGGGTGATGTCAGTGTGTGTGTGTAATTAGATAATGTGTGTGAATCATCTCCATTCACTGCTGCTTATATAACATCTGTCTGTCTGTCTGACTGTCTCACTGCTTCTCACTCAGATCTGCTCTTTTGTCCCTTCTGAGCCTCCGTACGCTAAACACAGACCCCCACTGCCACATCCACTGAGATCACTGTGGTTAGCCTAGCTTAGCACAAAGACTGGAAGCAGGGGGAAACTGTTAGCCTAGCTTAGCACAAAGACTGGAAGCAGAGGGAAACTGTTAGCCTAGCTCCATCAAAGGACGTAAAAATCAACCTTCCAAGAACTAGACAGGTCCGACACGAACTGCTGCTGAAAACACAACAAGCAGTGATGAAGTCATGAAGTAAATAAATAAAATACATAAACGTGTGGACGTCTCTTCAGACAGACAGGTGACTGTATGACATGTAGCAGCTGGTTCAGACTTTACTCAGTTTAGTTTTTAACTCATAAATAGTTCCTGATGGTTTTACTGGTTTATATTTTCCAGTCTGACACATTAACATTAAAGTTAATACATTTTGTTTTATGTTTGTTTTATCTCATCATTTCCCAGACAAACAGGGACAGTTCTCTATCAGCTGCTGGTCGTCACCGTGGCAACCTCCACATCACACCCTCACCAACCCATCATCATCATCATCATCATCATCACAACAGTTACTGAAGGCTGCTGATGACGACGATGATGATGATGATGATGAGTTTTTCAGATCATGTTTTGTAACATAATGGAAATATTTTAATATGTTAGTTCAGTTAAATATTAAATACGGACACATGAAAGATGCTGGACCCCTACTGTGAGGAGGTCTGGTCCATGTCTGGACCCCTACAGTGAGGAGGTCTGGTCCGGGTCTGGACCCCTACAGTGAGGAGGTCTGGTCTGGGTCTGGACCCCTACAGTGAGGAGGTCTGGTCTGGGTCTGGACCCCTACAGTGAGGAGGTCTGGTCTGGGTCTGGACCCCTACAGTGAGGAGGTCTGGTCCAGGTCTGGACCCCTACAGTGAGGAGGTCTGGTCTGGGTCTGGACCCCTACAGTGAGGAGGTCTGGTCTGGGTCTGGACCCCTACAGTGAGGAGGTCTGGTCTGGGTCTGGACCCCTACAGTGAGGAGGTCTGGTCCTGGTCTGGTCTGGGTCTGGACCCCTACAGTGAGGAGGTCTGGTCCAGGTCTGGACCCCTACAGTGAGGAGGTCTGGTCCTGGTCTGGACCCCTACAGTGAGGAGGTCTGGTCTGGGTCTGGACCCCTACAGTGAGGAGGTCTGGTCCTGGTCTGGTCTGGGTCTGGACCCCTACAGTGAGGAGGTCTGGTCCAGGTCTGGACCCCTACAGTGAGGAGGTCTGGTCCTGGTCTGGACCCCTACAGTGAGGAGGTCTGGTCCGGGTCTGGACCCCTACAGTGAGGAGGTCTGGTCCGGGTCTGGACCCCTACAGTGAGGGGGTCTGGTCTGGGTCTGGACCCCTACAGTGAGGAGGTCTGGTCTGGGTCTGGACCCCTACAGTGAGGAGGTCTGGTCCAGGTCTGGACCCCTACAGTGAGGAGGTCTGGGGGGCATTTTGCTGGTCTGGTTTGGGTCCAGTTGTCCCCTCAGAGGTGAAGGGTCACTGCTAATCAATACAAAGTGATTGATCAGCAGATGGGAGTGGTCTCAGGATGATCAATGAACAGTCTGATGAATCTTCTGCTGTGACCTTCAGTCACCTGATCTGAGCCAGCTGACGTGTTAGACGGCGCTCTGCACCATCACATCACCACATGATCAATGAGGGTATTGATTGATCGTCTCCACCACCATCATCACCACATGAGGAAGATCTTTATGATCAGTGATGTTCAGAGACTGTAGATCAATAACCAGAAGCTCTGAAGATGTTCTGGTGACGCGTAGAGACCCAAAACCTTCCTGAGACTCTGCAGGTTGGTTTTTCCTTTAATCTGTAATAATCAATAATCTTTATATTGATTCAAATTCTTCTGTTAATGATCATTATTATTCAGAAACACAAAGTTTCATCTAAATGCAGCTCAAACTTTTTATTCTTCATTCTACACTAACTTCCTGGAAATTAATTTTTAGGACATTTTACAGAAATTTTGGAGCAAATTTGTTTTTATTATAATAAAAAGAAAAAGAATTGTTGTTGGAGTTGATGATGAAGATGATGATGCTGATGATGATGAAGGTGTGGGCAGCAGCAGTCTTGGTTTGTTTTGTTGCTCAGATGGAAACTGGGCGTCTTAAGACAGGAAGTCACAGAGCGGCAGACAGGAAACAGTAAACCTGCCCAACCCAACCCAACACACACACACACACACACACACACACACACACACACACACACACACACACACACACACACTGCCAGCTCTCTGTAACAAAGGAAATCTTCTTCAGGTTAAATGAATGTTAAACTTTTCTTTTCTGTTTTTTGTTTGGACATTTGAAGACGTCAGCGAGGACTGTGAGGAACTCTGCTTCCTGACTCCTCCTCAGACTCTAGTGGACGTCACGTCTGCTCAGATCTCTCATACATGTCACTAAGTCCTGTTGTTCCATAAAGACGGTTCAGGCTTTGCCTGTTGTCTTTTCAAAATGGCTGCCATCATCACAAGCTCATTTTATGGAAAAGCAAAAGGTAAACATGCTATTACTAATTAAAACATTGTTTAGTGTTTTTGATTATTTTGAGTACGTTAACATTTCAGGAATATTTGAGTGAGCTGAGTTTAGTTATAAATGAGACTGACAGCTGAATGACGGAGGTAGGGTTAGGGAACAGAGTCACTGAGGGAGGGTTAGGGTTGGGGAACAGAGTCACTGAGGGAGGGTTAGGGTTGGGGAACAGAGTCACTGAGGGAGGGTTAGGGTTAGGGAACAGAGTCACTGAGGGAGGGTTAGGGTTGGGGAACAGAGTCACTGAGGGAGGGTTAGGGTTGGGGAACAGAGTCACTGAGGGAGGGTTAGGGTTGGAGAACAGAGTCACTGAGGGAGGGTTAGGGTTGGGGAACAGAGTCACTGAGGGAGGGTTAGGGTTGGGGAACAGTCACTGAGGGAGGGTTAGGGTTGGGGAACAGAGTCACTGAAGGAGGGTTAGGGTTAGGGAACAGAGTCACTGAGGGAGGGTTAGGGTTGGGGAACAGAGTCACTGAGGGAGGGTTAGGGTTAGGGAACAGAGTCACTGAGGGAGGGTTAGGGAACAGAGTCACTGAGGGAGGGTTAGGGAACAGAGTCACTGAGGGAGGGTTAGGGTTGGGGAACAGTCACTGAGGGGGTGTTAGGGTTGGGGAACAGTCACTGAGGGAGGGTTAGGGTTGGGGAACAGAGTCACTGAGGGAGGGTTAGGGTTGGGGAACAGAGTCACTGAGGGAGGGTTAGGGTTGGGGAACAGAGTCACTGAGGGAGGGTTAGGGTTAGGGAACAGAGTCACTGAGGGAGGGTTAGGGTTGGGGAACAGAGTCACTGAGGGAGGGTTAGGGTTGGGGAACAGTCACTGAGGGAGGGTTAGGGTTGGGGAACAGAGTCACTGAGGGAGGGTTAGGGTTGGGGAACAGAGTCACTGAGGGAGGGTTAGGGTTGGGGAACAGAGTCAGTGAGGGAGGGTTAGGGTTGGGGAACAGTCACTGAGGGAGGGTTAGGGTTGGGGAACAGAGTCACTGAGGGAGGGTTAGGGTTGGGGAACAGAGTCACTGAGGGAGGGTTAGGGTTAGGGAACAGAGTCAGTGAGGGAGGGTTAGGGTTGGGGAACAGAGTCACTGAGGGAGGGTTAGGGTTGGGGAACAGAGTCACTGAGGGAGGGTTAGGGTTGGGGAACAGAGTCACTGAGGGAGGGTTAGGGTTGGAGAATAGAGTCACTGAGGGAGGGTTAGGGTTGGGGAACAGTCACTGAGGGAGGGTTAGGGTTGGGGAACAGTCACTGAGGGAGGGTTAGGGTTGGGGAACAGAGTCACTGAGGGAGGGTTAGGGTTGGAGAATAGAGTCACTGAGGGAGGGTTAGGGTTGGGGAACAGTCACTGAGGGAGGGTTAGGGTTGGAGAATAGAGTCACTGAGGGAGGGTTAGGGTTGGGGAACAGTCACTGAGGGAGGGTTAGGGAACAGAGTCACTGAGGGAGGGTTAGGGTTGGAGAACAGAGTCACTGAGGGAGGGTTAGGGTTAGGGAACAGAGTCACTGAGGGAGGGTTAGGGTTGGGGAACAGAGTCACTGAGGGAGGGTTAGGGTTGGAGAACAGAGTCACTGAGGGAGGGTTAGGGTTAGGGAACAGAGTCACTGAGGGAGGGTTAGGGTTGGGGAACAGTCACTGAGGGAGGGTTAGGGTTGGAGAACAGAGTCACTGAGGGAGGGTTAGGGTTAGGGAACAGAGTCACTGAGGGAGGGTTAGGGTTGGGGAACAGAGTCACTGAGGGAGGGTTAGGGTTGGGGAACAGAGTCACTGAGGGAGGGTTAGGGAACAGAGTCACTGAGGGAGGGTTAGGGTTGGGGAACAGTCACTGAGGGAGGGTTAGGGTTGGGGAACAGTCACTGAGGGAGGGTTAGGGTTGGGGAACAGAGTCACTGAGGGAGGGTTAGGGTTAGGGAACAGAGTCACTGAGGGAGGGTTAGGGAACAGAGTCACTGAGGGAGGGTTAGGGAACAGAGTCATTGAGGGAGGGTTAGGGTTGGGGAACAGAGTGAATGAGGGAGGGTTAGGGTTAGGGAACAGAGTCAGTGAGGGAGGGTTAGGGTTGGGGAACAGAGTCACTGAGGGAGGGTTAGGGTTGGGGAATAGAGTCACTGAGGGAGGGTTAGGGTTAGGGAACAGAGTCACTGAGGGAGGGTTAGGGTTGGGGAACAGAGTCAGTGAGGGAGGGTTAGGGTTGGGGAATAGAGTCACTGAGGGAGGGTTAGGGTTGGGGAACAGAGTCACTGAGGGAGGGTTAGGGTTGGGGAATAGAGTCACTGAGGGAGGTTCAGACAGGATGAGAGTCCAGTGAGAGAAGATGAGACAGTCGAGGGTGAATGTTAAGATGAGGAGCCAGAACCAGATGTGGGCTGAAGCCGACATGAAGGTTCTGAGGTTTTTAATCATAAAAAAATGTTCATGGTTGGACGTATGAAAGTGCAAAAGTATTGACAAGTGAACTATCCCTTTAACATTTTAATTGTTAATTTAATTATGATAAATTGTCTTTCTTCTAAGGTTCACGTGTGTTCAGGATCTGCCGGTCTTCATCAGTATCCAAGAACTAAAATGTGTTTGGCTGCCAAACAACAATCCTGATTATAACTGACTCCATGATGCAAGATCATTCTTACAAGATCAGATCTTCGCTGAAAGCTGTCAATGATCTGGCTGTGCTAGAAGAAAGTAAGACTGATCTTCTAGAGGATGCTACAGGGTTTCCTCAGCAAAGCCCAGCAGGTTCTGATGTCCAGCTTGTCAACATGTTGAAGTTTCTGGAGGCTCTTCTGGAAAGAGACCTTCCTGCTGCGAGAACATTCAGAAGAATCGGATTCCAACAGAGTACCACTTCGCTGCTGACAAGGTCCTGCACCAAAAAAGGAAATGACTGTACAGAGACCTCATGAAACCACCAAGCGGGTGGATGACAGGCCTGTTGTCATGTGACTGAGCTCCAGGATGCTTGATCCAGATCAAAAACAGAAAACAAGGAAGATTCAGCCTCACAACGACCTGCACAGAGAAGCTCATACCTGCAGTTCAAACTGACACCCAGGCTCAGGCATGTTCTCTCCAGAAATCAAGAAAAGGAAGCTCCACCCAGGAGGGAGCTTCAGGAAACACAGAGCAATGCATTCGCTCCAAATGTTCGACTTCCAAAAGCAAAACCTTAATGAGATGCAACAAACTCCTCTGAGTCTCCTAAAGGTCAGAATGCCTCATGAAATACCATCTAGAGTCAAACATGAAGAAGTTAACGAAGTTAATAGGAAAGAATGAAACGTCTATATTTGCTATTATTTTGTATTTAACTGGATGTTTGCATGTAAATAACCTGAGAACAATGAAATCCTGTTCTCCACTACACTGGACACTGAATTAAGTTTTTACTTCCAGAATGACGAATAATCAAGAAAACAATCAATAAACTAATTAATAATATAAATAAATCAATAAACAAGCTTCAATAAAAAAGTGTGATGATTCATCTCTGAGCAGAACGCTGACAGGAGTTATTAATTATATATATAGTGATATGAAAACATCACATTATTATAAAACGACTGATAACCAGGAATCAATAAGTATTTAAATTAAAATGTAAAACAATTATTAACTAGCTTCATTTTATTACATTTTGGGTTTGTTGGTAAATATCTGTTATTTTCTGTCTATGAATTGTTAAGAATGTAATTTTCAGTGTGTAGTTTTTAACATCACAGGATGTGTGCTTATTAATTCTCTGGAAGGATCGACTGGAAATGTCATTACAGAGTTTTTAAGAAAACAACCTAATATGCTGATACGCAGTTTGACATAAAAACTAAACACTAAAAACTGTTAAATCTAAATAATTAACAGTCAAATTTATTAACAAAACAACTATGAACCGAAACATTTATATCAACTAAACTAAACACTGTCACTGCTAAAACTTTAACAGATTTAAAAGCTCGTGAATATTTGTTTCCATCATGTTGTGTAAACAAACAGCAGGTGGCGCTGATTCTCCAGTCCGTCCCATTAAACGTCACAGAAGAAGAAACAACGAGACGACCTCATTAAAACAGTCGAAGCTCAAACGACCGAAAACATGAAATAAAAATGCCGTTTCTGTTAGTTTCATGTATTAATGTGAGGAAGATTACATCATCATCATCATCATCATCATCACGCCGCACAGATCTGACGCTTTCAACTCTTCAGTCACATGATTCATGATGTCATCACCTCGTCTCTCAGCCTGCTGCTTTCTATCCACACAGCTGCTGTTCCGCCTCAGACAGGAATCCTGTCAGCGTCTCACTTCAAACGTAACAATAGTTTTAAATGTGACCAATCAGAAGCAGCGGCCTGCGGCGTGAAGCAGCGGCCTGCGGCGTGAAGCCGCTGAGCTCGTCTCGTCAGGCAGCAGAAACGTGGATCAGCCTGTTCAGAGTCTGAAGTCGCCAAACAAACCCGACGGCTCTCTGAGAGACACTTCCTGTCTGACTGCAGCTGACTGAAAACAAACACACATTCATTCATAATCAATAAATCTGCTGCTGGAATGATTGACAAACAGAGTTATTGATTAATCTGCTGATTTATTTTAAATGATCAATAATTCGTCTATAAAATGTCTTCAAAGGTTTTGTTTTCATCCAAAACAGAGAAAACATTAAATATATAACTGATGAGATTTTTACTTCAATAAAAGCCTCCAATAGTTTTACAGTAAAGTTTCTTTAAAGTTATTCTGAATTCATTCGTTTGTTTTCTGCAGTTTATTCAACACAAGTTAAAAATAAATAAACTTTATTTATTTTCTGTCTGATTGAAATGAACTCGCTCTCTGTGCACCGGACTCTTTGGACCTCTGGATGTTTCAGTCAGCTGTCCTCTCTGCACACACGGCTGCAGGCCGTCTGTCCATCACACACTTTTATCAACATTTTAATCTTTTTGGGAACGAGCGTCTTTTTTAGCAGAGCTGCATCCTCTCCTGCACACCTGCGCTGTCCCCTCCACAGACCAGTCGCCGTGGTTTTAATATTCCAGTTTTATTGAGTGACTGACGGCGTCGTTAAATAACTGAGATGAGATAAAGTTTGATGCTACGCAGAGCTGCAGTGAAGAAACACATGATAATAATAATAATATAATTTAGACTGATGGAAGCGAAGAGTCAGTAAAACTCATTCATATGTTTTCAGCCACTGTGCTGACTGACACAAACAAGATGCTTATTGTCGTCTTGACAACAACAGCGTGAAGAGTTGTTGTTTACCTGCGTCTGTCGTTACTTCTGTTTCTAACCTGACCTGTAAGTGTTTGTCTGGGAACACTGGGAGCACTGAGAACACTGGGAGCACTGGGAACACTGGGAACACTGGGAGCACTGATCCTGCAGATCATCAGATCCCTGACTTTGACCTTTTAGTGCATCAGTGATGTTGAAAGTCTTTGAATGTCGTCTCTGTTTGTTTGTTTTTAACTTTGCATTTCTACACTGTGAACCTGGAAAAGGAGGTGTGCTCTGATTGGCTGGCCCCTTCCTGCAGAAGGAAAGGTTTCATAATAATAATAATAATAATAATAATAATAATAATAATAATAATAATAATAATAATGCTTCCTATTGATCATTGAGGAGTTACGGCTCGTTAAATGCATCAGGCCACGCCTTCAGAAGTTCGGAGGCCAATTAAAGACCAACTGTAACAGACTGATGTGTTTTCCTCTAAATTAAAACAACGTTTGTTCCAACAGAAGCAAAAAAATGTGTTTACCAAGAATCCAAAATGGCGGCACAAATGGGCGTGGTCTATATCAGCATCATCGGAGGAAAACTACGCAAACGCTATTTTGGTCGGCTTCACGGTTCATAAATGATAAGACAGGTAATAAGTGACCACATGGTGGCGCTGCTGGTCACATGTTCCCTCATCAGACAGCTGAACAGGAAGCAGGAACACAAACACGTTAAAACATCAGAGAATAAAAGTCCATTTAAAAGATTATTTTAAAGTTTTGATAGTTTTTTCTGCTGCTGAAACGACGCAGAAGCCAAACAGACACACAGAGGAGCAGCCAGGAGGCGCTAGAGAGCACACAGAGGAGCAGCCAGAAGGCGCTAGAGAGCACACAGAGGAGCAGCCAGGAGGCGCTAGAGAGCAGAAACAGAGGAGCAGCCAGGAGGTGCTAGAGAGCACACAGAGGAGCAGCCAGGAGGCGCTAGAGAGCAGAAACAGAGGAGCAGCCAGGAGGCGCTAGAGAGCACACAGAGGAGCAGCCAGGAGGCGCTAGAGAGCAGAAACAGAGGAGCAGCCAGGAGACGCTAGAGAGCACGCAGAGGAGCAGCCAGGAGGCGCTAGAGAGCACACAGAGGAGCAGCCAGGAGGCGCTAGAGAGCACACAGAGGAGCAGCCAGGAGGCGCTAGAGAGCAGAAACAGAGGAGCAGCCAGGAGGCGCTAGAGAGCACACAGAGGAGCAGCCAGGAGGCGCTAGAGAGCACACAGAGGAGCAGCCAGGAGGCGCTAGAGAGCAGAAACAGAGGAGCAGCCAGGAGGCGCTAGAGAGCACACAGAGGAGCAGCCAGGAGGCGCTAGAGAGCAGAAACAGAGGAGCAGCCAGGAGGCGCTAGAGAGCACACAGAGGAGCAGCCAGGAGGCGCTAGAGAGCACACAGAGGAGCAGCCAGGAGGCGCTAGAGAGCAGAAACAGAGGAGCAGCCAGGAGGCGCTAGAGAGCACACAGAGGAGCAGCCAGGAGGCGCTAGAGAGCACACAGAGGAGCAGCCAGGAGGCGCTAGAGAGCAGAAACAGAGGAGCAGCCAGGAGGCGCTAGAGAGCAGAAACAGAGAAGATCGCACACAAACACCACAAACATGGAGGACGATGTTGTTCTGTAAATAAACAACAGTTTGTAAACAAGTTCATCTGCTCAGAGTTAAACACACATCACTGCTACAAAATAAAACTCTGATTCATTTAAACATCTATTCTGACATCAGAGCGATGACATCAGCGATGACATCACACAAACAGCTGATAATTAAATCTGTTATGTCTATAATCTAAAGTGACAGCCTGATGATTCTGATCAATGTTATTGATTGATCAGCTGATTGGTGCTTTATGATCCATCATCTGATATAATTGAGTTCTGATGAAAAGAGAAGCAGCAGCTCTGATGATCAATAAGCTGGATGATGATTGGAGGATGATGCAGCAACATGTTTCCTCCTCTGCTGACAGGAAGTCTCTTCTTCTCTGCTTCTAAATGTTCAGCATTATATTTGTTCTGTTTATTGATTACCCTGATGATGATGATGATGATGATGATCAGTGGATCCATAAATCAGCCTGTTTGATCTGTGACGTTAGAGATAGCTTCCAGCAGCCAAACAGTTTGACACAGATCAATCATAGTGATTGACAGCTGATCAGCATCACCGTATGCGCGTGCGTGTATGCGTGCGCGCGCGTGGGTGTATGTGTGTGTGTGTGTGTGTGTGTGTGTGTGTGTGTGTGTACTCACGGTGTTCCGGAGGTCCTGCAGCGCTACGCTCATCCTGCAGCTCCGTCCCCGAAAACAGAGCGCTACCGACGGCCGCTCCGCCGGCCCATCCTCCCGGCTGTGTCTGCGTGTCTCTGTCCTGTCTGTCTGTCCTGCTGCCTGTCTCTCTCTCTGCCTGTCTCTCTCTCTGCCTGTCTCTCTCTCTCTCTCTCTCTGTCTCCGTCCTTCTTCTCCTCCTTTTGTCTCCGCAGCCGCAGCGGAGCGTTTTCTCTCCTTCTCTCTCTCTCTGTCCTCAGACCCCGCCCAACATCCAACCAGCCTCTTCCTCTCACAAACAAACACACCCCGAGACACAGAGGCTGACGTCATCCACACGGCCCTACGTCACCTCCTCCAGCTCCATCACTTCTGATCGATCTGCGCTGATCGACACTTCAAGGATCGATCAGTGGAATCAGATGTTTGTTTATTTTCAGCCTTTTTGTTTTGAATGAATTCAGTTTCTGTTTAGATGATTCAAAGATTTACATTTATATTTAATGTGAAACATGAAGTTCAGTTAAAAGTTCAGTT
>CM055845.1:35245941-35253441 GCA_029490765.1 Euthynnus affinis | reverse complement strand
CCTTAAATTAATATGTAAGAAGTGTCGATCACACACACACTGTTTATATAAAATATACAAGGGTATGACCCTAAACTGCCAACCAGGTGATTATAAACAATATTCAGGTAAGATGGCTGATTTATGATGTAATGTCACATCTAGTGTCTGTGCAGATATAGATCCCTCCCTCTCGTCTGAATATGAAGCAGATTTTTACAGAATGATCTTCACCTGCAGCCTCTTCACCTCACATCATCATTCCTGTTTTTATCTTCACTTCTGTTCTTAGTCTGAACAGTAACTGTCTTATAGGCTCCTCTTTTCAGCTGCTCTGGAGCTTTCAATCATATAATTTGACCTTCATCAGCAGTTAGTCAAATACTTGTAGATTAAGAACAAAATGACCAAGTTCACTGTTCTCGATCGATTTCTTCACTTCATTGTTAATGTTCCAGCAGATTCTCATGAGAACAAAAGTCTCTGTTTCTAATTTAGACTCTAAAACAAATTAAATGTTCCTCATTTCATTTAAAATGTTTTAAAGGTCCAACAGGGATCTAAACACAATGAACAATGGAACCTCGTCACAGTCTGGGTTTTATTAGAGACGTTTGAAATGTGCAAAACAAACATGAAAACAAGATCATGTAGACACACAGGTGATGTATATTTGCATCTGTATAAAGCAGAAACACTCACACAATAATAATAACATAATAATAAATATGTTTCATTTAATAAATCCAGTTTAGAGGTTCTTTACTTTACTGTTTTATTTCCATGTGATGCTACTTTCTACATTTCAGAGGGAAATATTGTACTTTCTACTCCACTACATTTATCTGACAGCTTTAGTTACTTTTCAGATGCAGATTTGCCACAATGGATAATATAACAAGCTTTTAAAATACAACACATTGTTAAAGATGAAACCAGTGGTTTCCAACCTTTTTGTCTTTTGACGTCTTACAAAAAGCAGTGTGTAGTCGGGGTCACATTTCACATGTCTATGAGTTGTTAACAGCTCCACCAAATAGTGATTTTTCCCTCTAAACTTCTCACATGCTTTCATTTCAATAAATGTTCAAATGATCCAATATTTCAGCAAAAATCAAAGATTAGAGAAAAAGTCCAGAAACTGAAAACAGATTTGTGAATCAGAACTTTGTTTTTTCTTCTTTCCTCTCCTATTAATCATCTCACGACCCCTCAGATTTATCTGCTGACCCTTTGGAGGGCCCTGACCCCTAGGTTGGGAGCCAGTGGGCTAAAGTAGCTAACTGTATATAAAGTAGTGTAAACTAGCTCCACCTCCAGCAGCTACAACAGTAACATGCACACAGCAGCTTCACTCCTGAATCCTGCAGCTTGTTTCCACTCAGATCCAGCTCTCTCAGATGGGAGGGGTTGGACTTCAGAGCTGAGGCCAGAGAAGCACAGCTGATCTCTGACAAACTGCAGTCACCAAATGTCAATAAAGAAGAAATTATGCAGATAAAATGTAATTTATAGTTCAACTATGTCCTCATCAATGAGCTTTTCCCTAAAATGAGCAGAGTGACTTTGTCATTGTGTTATTGTGGATCATCATAATGTCAGCCTTCTACTGTCAAACCTGTAATTGGAGGATCAAAGTGAAATCAGACATCTTGGACTAGAACTTTGTATCAGAACTTTGTTTTTTCTTCTTTCCTCTCCCATTAATCATCTCACGACCCCTCAGATTTATCTGCTGACCCTTTGGAGGGCCCCGACCCCTAGGTTGGGAACCAATTGTATATAAATAAATTTAAATTAATATAAATAAAGAGATAACTGCAAAATTATCAGTTTCTCTGGTTTTATTATTAATAGGTATGTGTTCAAATAAAATTAACATTTTTGTTCTACTGACAACATTTCACCCAAATTCCAAAAAGAAAAGAAAAATATTGTCATCAGAATATTTATTTGCAGAAAATGACAACTGGTCAAAATAACAAAAGGATGCAAAATTTCAGACCTTAAGTAATGCAAAGAAAACAAGTTCATATTCATAACGACAGAATAAAATTAATGAATATTAATTCAAAACGACATTTAATTTATTTTAAAGGGCACTAGCAACATATCTAGCTTTAGCTAGCGAAGCATGAATCCAAAGATAGCAACAGACAAGTTCTCCAAGTGATTCTGAGAAGCTTGATGAGAACAGTCTAGTGGACTCAATTAAACCCACATATGTTCGTTACTTCCCACAAAAAAGCTGGAATTAATTAAAACGATCTGTACGTAAACTACGACTCATGTGTTCAAAGTTTGGAGACAGAAAACTTGTATAATGATCCTCTCACACATTTAATGTTCATTATAGATCCTCTGTCAGGGTGTAGCAGGGATGAGCGGACCCAAACACAGAGACCAGAGAGCAGGACTGAAGAACAACACTTTAATTCAACATGAACATTCAAACTAAAGCTGACGAGACAAACAGACAAACATCCAAACAGCAGAACAAACGATCCAACAGAGACTGAAAACCAGAACTAAAACAGAAACTGAACTAACGAGACAGGAAGCTGATTGGCTGATGAAACACAGGGAGCTGATTGGCTGATGAAACACAGGAAGCTGATTGGCTGATGAAACACAGGGAGCTGATTGGCTGATGAAACACAGGGAGCTGGTTGGCTGATGAAACACAGGGAGCTGATTGGCTGATGAAACACAGGGAGCTGATTGGCTGATGAAACACAGGGAGCTGGTTGGCTGATGAAACACAGGGAGCTGATTGGTTGATGAAACACAGGGAGCTGGTTGGCTGATGAGGAGGACATGAACACACAGGAGAAAACTAAAACCCAGAACACACAACACTTTAAATAGAACCCACACCAACCAACCAGACCCACCATGAACCTGAACCAGAGAACACGCCAGGCAAACGGCGTCCAAACCAAATATAACAAGAAAACTCAGAAGACCAGAAAGACTGAACAGAAATCAAACCAGGAAACTCCAAAGATCACAGAGTCCAGACAGGATGTTTTCAGACATCAGTCGATGTCAGGACGATGTCGGGGTGACACGTTGTTGCAGCGACTACATGAAGAGCTGCTGCTGTCCTCCATAAGAACACTTGTTCATGAACTCAGTGTTCATGACGACTGTTGGTGACCATTTATGGGTATGAGGTTCATCTGCACATGTTCAGGTTAATTGTTATTTATAAAGGGAAAATGCATACATTCATACATGTGGACAGTTTATAAATCTGATCAATCTGAGGCTGCTGGACTTCCTACCATAAACAACCTCCAGATTTAAAGAGAGTCACATGACACAGATAATATTTATTCAGACACTCGTCAGACAGAAGAGTTGAAGAAGAGGCAGTTCTCACTTCAGGCTGCTGCTCGGTTCCCTCTGTAGTTTCTGTTGTTTAGATGTTGTGTCTCAGACGTGTTGACAGGAAACCTCACTGTGATGTCATCACAGGAAAAGACACACGACCACGAGTGGACCTCAGAGCGGCTGCTGCAGCCAGGACTGATACTGACTGAGACACATGTGGACGCCACAGCCGTCCTGGAGATGTTACATCAGCAACAGTCATAACAGTAAGAGTCCCAACAGGTCATCATGAGATTCACTGCACGATCAATACACGATCAATACACGCTTCATCAGGATTCATATTGATTCATATTGATCTCAGCAGAAAACATGTCTGGAGATATTTAAGGAATAAATGTAAACTGTGAAACACATATAATATATAATATATATATTTATATATAATAATATCAGACTGAGTTTGATTACATGTTGAAGATCAGCTGAAACAATCAATCAATCAATCAATCAATCAATCATCAGCTGTGTTTCTGTTGGTTGACAGAAACACAATGAAGACGTCCTGTTTTAAATAAAGTTTCAAATAAAAGACTGAGGTTTCTACCCATCATGCACCTGTCTCACGCCTCCAGACCTGCAGACTGTTGATAACGTTTCCATGGCGATAGGCTTTGTTTCTCTGCTTTATCAGCTGCTCTGTGATTGGTCCAGACCTACTGATGGCAGCTTGACCTCTGAACTCTGACTGCTGCTGACGTCATCCTGCTGAGTGTGTGTGTGTGTGTGTGAGTGTGTGTGTGTGTGTGTGAGTGTGTGTGTGTGTGTGAGTGTGTGTGTGTGTGTGTGAGTGTGTGTGTGAGTGTGTGAGTGTGTGTGTGTGTGTGTGAGTGTGTGTGTGAGTGTGTGTTGCTCTATAATGCAGCTGATTAGTCGTCTTTTTGTTTTTATTGAATCGTCTTTTTAAAGGTGACACTCACACACACACACACTCACACACACACACACACACTCACACACACACACACTCACACACACACACACTCACACACTCACACACACACACACTCACACACACACACACTCACACACACTCACACACACACACCGTTGCCAGTGAAGCTTTCAGCTGTAATTAAAGCTTATTAAAGTTTATTGAGGCTGTTTAAGGCGCCGGCCTGTGATTGGCTGGCAGGTTGATTGGCAGCTGAGGGTCTTTGTTGGGCTGCAGCTGGAGCTTCCTGTTGATTCTGTCAGACATTAAAGACGCGCTCGATTCCTTAACGAGGCTGAGAGGTGTGTGACATCATCACAGCTTCCTGTCACAGATTGAAGACACCTGCAGACTCACCTACACACAATGAGGGGGGGGGGGGGCGCTGCCGTCACCTCCTGCGACTGTGGAGGTCGATTCATGATCCACATGTTCTGTTGCAGATGCTGAGACGACGCCGGACGTGTCGGTGGCGTGTGCGTCTCATTTCCTGCTTTTTACTTTCAGTCATTCAGAAACTTTTATCCAAAGTGATTCACAAGTGAGCAGCCGAGCCTTCAAGGGGCTCAGGTGGTGGGGGGGGGGGGAATATTAGAGAGGCACGATATTGGATGTTTTGCCGATATCCAGCCCCTCCCAGCCAATATCTGTGCAGATGTGATGTGCCGCTGTGTGAGGAGGCGATTCTGCTGCAGCATAGATTGTACTGAGTCTGATCCAGAAAGACAATATATGAAGGAAGAATGTAGGAAGCCTTCAGACTGTAATGAAGCTGCAGAGTGGGTGGAGCAGCAGAGTTTTCATTGACTTTATTAGACAGACAGGATTAATGTGTAGGATTTAATCTCTGCTCCTCACTCCGGACCAGAAGGTGGCGCTAACGCACCTCATACGCCGCTCGCCCACCGACCGCCGTTATAAAGCAAACAGAGCGCTACATCCTGTCGGCCGAGGTGTTTCCTGTCTGCGACTGTTTCGTTAGCTGCTAACGTTAGCTGAGAGGCTAACGTTAGCTCCGCATGAGCAGCACTGAGGTTTGTTATTCAGGTTAAAGCGAGAAGGAGCAGCGGGTCTGTCGGAGGAAACTGTCCTTGTGAATTCACTAATCAGCTGGTCGTCGAGGACTCGGCCAGTCAGGTGATGGTTCCATACTGGGAGTGCTGGTGGCTGACAGGATGTTGCTGCTGGTTCTGAGTCAAACGGGGTGCCACAGGGCTCTATCCTCGGCCCACTGCTGTTTCTACCCACTCAGGTCGCCGTTATAACGCCACACAGCAGCCATTTGACTCCCAGTAACAGAAAACTGACAACGTTCAAAACTGTAAAACTGTTGTTCAGCTGACTTTAATGTTTTTTCTTTCTTTTTAGTTTAACTGCAAATTATTCAGCAAATTTCCAGTAATTTGTATCAATGAAGGAACTTGTGAAATAAATAATAACGTATAAAATGTGCTGCTTGTTTGTGTTTGAAAGCGTTCTGTGTTGCTGCATAACTGAACGTGAGGACGTATTGATCCCTGCAGGTAACCAATCAGAATAATATAATCAGAGTTTCCACCTGTGTTACTGAAGTTCATGCTTTTATTCCTGCAGATTAACTCTGTATGTAGAACATGTAGAACATATTTATGTCATCGTTTATTCTTCAACGTTATTTATATAAACTACATGTATGTTTCTGTCATGTTAGATTATATAAACTACATGTATGTTTCTATCATGTTAGATTATATAAACTACATGTATGTTTCTAACATGTTAGATTATATAAACTACATGTATGTTTCTAACATGTTAGATTATATAAACTACATGTATGTTTCTGTCATGTTAGATTATATAAACTACATGTATGTTTCTAACATGTTAGATTATATAAACTACATGTGTGTTTCTGTCATGTTAGATTATATAAACTACATGTATGTTTCTGTCATGTTAGATTATATAAACTACATGTATGTTTCTATCGTTAGATTATATAAACTACATGTATGTTTCTGTCATGTTAGATTATATAAACTACATGTATGTTTCTATCGTTAGATTATATAAACTACATGTATGTTTCTAACATGTTAGATTATATAAACTACATGTATGTTTCTGTCATGTTAGATTATATAAACTACATGTATGTTTCTAACATGTTAGATTATATAAACTACATGTGTGTTTCTGTCATGTTAGATTATATAAACTACATGTATGTTTCTGTCATGTTAGATTATATAAACTACATGTATGTTTCTATCGTTAGATTATATAAACTACATGTATGTTTCTGTCATGTTAGATTATATAAACTACATGTATGTTTCTATCGTTAGATTATATAAACTACATGTATGTTTCTAACATGTTAGATTATATAAACTACATGTATGTTTCTAACATGTTAGATTATATAAACTACATGTATGTTTCTATCGTTAGATTATATAAACTACATGTATGTTTCTATGTTAGATTATATAAACTACATGTGTGTTTCTGTCATGTTACACTGCTGCGTGTCGTCTACATACAAACACCACGAGAACGTTTGTGTTTCATTCATATTTATTTATTGAAGTGTTGAAATGTGTTTAAATCTTTGAATCATTTCTTTCACTTGTTGTATTGATTTAGTTTTAATTAGTTTTTTAATCAGTTTTAAGCCTCTGCAGATCAATAATGATCTCATCTAACATCTGATGATGATCAGTGTGATGTTGTTGTTGCCATGGAGACCTCTGTGTTTTATGAACATCGTTAACTGCCCCCCCTCCGGCTGTAACTGACTTTAATAAAACGCTTCATCCTGATCAGCTGTTTATTGTTTGATGAGGGAAATCTTCACACTCTTTGTCTCAAACAGATTTTATTCAAACCAACAATTAAAAATAGTTTCATCATCTTCTCACAAAACAAAGTTTACATTCAGAAAGATTCGTCGAGTTTCTCTGGAAAATCTAAACAATTCATCCAAACTAATCGTCAGTAATCAATAATCTGATAGATAAATGTTCTGTACAGTTTCTGGAGAGGAGGAGGAGGAGGAGGAGGAGTGATGAGGAGGAGTGAGGAGGAGGAGGCTCTCAGCAGGATGTGAAGGTCTTCCAGAAGAAGTTCTTGCAGCCGGCTTTGCGTTCCCGGGGCGCCAGCAGCGGCCCGCTGCCGGCGGCGGCGGCTCGTTCCAGATCCACATG
>CM055845.1:35238441-35240941 GCA_029490765.1 Euthynnus affinis | reverse complement strand
AAGGCTGAGTTGGCCAATCCCTGTGCAGCGTGGGATAAACCAAGGTTGTCCTATCTCAGGTCAAATATATAGCTTAGCTACTGAGCCCTTGCTGTGTAGGTTGATGGGTTGGCTCAATGGTCTTCACTGCCTGAGTCCTTCAATCTCCTACTGAGTCTGTTTATGGATGATGTTCTAATGTTGCCACCAGCCAGGGTGATGTTCAGTGTTTGCAGGATACCCTCTCCATGTATGAAAAGGCCTCATCTGCACAGGTGAACTGGGAAAAAAGTGAAGCCTTACTGGTTTGACAATGGAGAGATCAGGTGGTCTCCAGTCTGCCTGGAGGACGTGAAGGGGGGAGGAGGGGCTGAGAGTGCTGGGAGTGTTTTTGGGTCACAGAGGGCTTTCAAACAAAGAATAGTGAGATAAGTTACGGACAAAGTGTGCACTCGGTTGTCCAGATGGAAATGGTTGCTACTCCAGTTGTCATATAGGGGAGGATTCTGGTTGCAAGCACAGACTCTTTGCTCTGATGCCACCAAGAGGCCTGATAGAGGAGCTCAGAAAGGGTTAGGGTTAATAATACCGATGACACTAATGCTACTGTACCCGACAATGAGGAGCTTCCCAACCTTCTCTCCCACCAGAATCAATCATTCAATCATCAATCAATCATTATCCTTAAAGAGGATTTCACTGAACTGGGAAGCTCACAGCTCAAAAGTTAATCAGCACTTCAAGCCCAAGAAACAAATCTGTTCAGGCTTAACGTATGGCTGAGCCTGAACGTCTGAATTATATCTACAATTTTAATTCATTATGGGATGCAGAGAACTTTTTAGGCCTGATGGCGCCTATTTAAGCAGGACTGAAGTGAAAACACTACAGGACCCACCCATCCCATGATGAAGGACCATCAAACACCTCACTGATGATAGGAGGAACCACCACCTCCACTACTGGTGAGCATGAGTCAGGCTGCGTTTCTGACACTTTATGTTGATCTGAATGACCTCTAAAGGGCACTTCAGTCACTGCAGAGTCACTGCAGTCTTCCCTCTCATCCCCCTGATTGTACCTGACGTTAAATTAGCTCTAAAACTAGCTGCGTGATATAAATGAGAGTACTAGTGAGTTTATGGAGGCTATAACTATGTTACCATCCATGAATGCAGTCCATGTTCTCCAGGATAACTTTAACTTGAAAACTTTGAATGATGTTGTTGCGCTGGAAGAAGTCAAGAAAACGTTGAAAAACCAGAAAGCACCAAGAAGAAACACCATGATGGTAACAGCCCTGAGAAGAGAAGAGATTACAGGAGAGCCTGAACTTCAGACCCTAACCCTAACCCAGACCCTAACCCAGACCCTAACCCAGACCCTAACCCAGACCCTAACCCTAACCCTAACCCAGACCCTAACCCTAACCCAGACCCTAACCCTAACCCTAACCCAACCCCAACCCTAACCCAGACCCTAACCCAGACCCTAACCCTAACCCAGACCCTAACCCAGACCCTAACCCTAACCCAGACCCAGACCCTAACCCAGACCCTAACCCAGACCCTAACCCTAACCCAGACCCTAACCCAGACCACGACGTATCTGAACAAAGTGTTTGTAGTGAGGTGAGGACGGACAAAGATGATCAACAGTCTGTTCACAAGCTTATAAACTCTCCTAAATAGATTTCCTTTTTCAGAGGTCAGCCGCTGTCTTTCACCACCTGGACTAGCAGGAAGAAGTGGACTGAGGGTTTTGGTCCAGACGGTCCAGGCAGCTGATGGGCTGAAAATAACGTGCTGCACACGGTGAACATTTTATCTGACTGCCCTGCAGGAACGGGCCAGCGGTGGGGAGCCGGTGCCGGTTCTGGAGGGACTGAAGGCCCAGCTGAGGGTCAACCATGATTACTGTCACATGACTGATGTCACATGACTGATGTCACATGACTGATGTCACATGACTGATGTATGTTAGGAATGTTTGTCTTCCTTTTGCCTTCAAGTGACGATGTGACGGTGATCTGGTTTCTCTGTAATGGTTCAATAAAGGACTTTAAAAGCCACAAACCTCCTCACCTCCTCTCCTCCTCTCCTCGCCTCCTCACCTCCTCTCCTCACCTCCTCTCCTCCTCTCCTCCTCTCCTCCTCACCTCCTCTCCTCCTCTCCTCCTCTCCTCCTCACCTCCTCTCCTCCTCTCCTCCTCTCCTCGCCTCCTCTCCTCTCCTCCTCTCCTCCTCTCCTCACCTCCTCTCCTCCTCTCCTCGCCTCCTCTCCTCTTCTCCTCCTCTCCTCCTCTCCTCTCCTCCTCACCTCCTCTCCTCCTCTCCTCACCTCCTCACCTCCTCGCCTCCTCTCCTCCTCCTCTCCTCCTCCTCGCCTCCTCTCCTCCTCCTCGCCTCCTCAGATCACTGAGTCTTTAATTCCCTGTCAGGAGGACATGTCCTCGTCTCTCTGTGTGTCTCTGTGTAAACATCTTTCCCAGAATCCCGCTGGGCGTTGGCGGGGGAGTCAC
>CM055845.1:35083441-35233441 GCA_029490765.1 Euthynnus affinis | reverse complement strand
CTATAGCAGCATAACTAAGGGCAGTCTAGGCCTATAGCAGCATAACTAAGGGCTGATCCAAGGCCAGCCTGGTCAGACCTAACTATAAGCTTTATCAAAGAGGAACGTTTTAAGCCTACTCTTAAACATAGAGAGGGTGTCTGCCCCTCGGACTGAATCTGGGAGATGGTTCCACAAGAGAGGAGCCTGATAGCTGAAGGCTCTGCCTCCCATTCTACTTTTAAATACTGTAGGAACCACCAGTAAACCTGCATACTGGGAGACCAGTGCTCTAGTGGGATTATACGGTACTATGAGTTCTTTAACTGTTAATAACCTTTGAATGTCACATTCACATTGTTTTGTAAAAGAAAACAAACATGCAGTTTTTATCTAAAGCTTGTTGTCTGTAACACTGGTTCAAAATAATCTGATGTTGTGCTAACCAAAGAAAAACAGATGCACTGCACTCATAGAGCATGTTTCTACTCTTCCAACCATTCAAAGCACTTTTACAATAAAAACGTCATTCACCCGTTAACACAGACATCAGAGGACCTCTGGGCTTCGGTATCTGGCTCAAGGACACTGTGACATGCAGACTGGAGGAACTGGGAATTGAACCACTGATCTGTTGATTAGTAGACAACCCGCTCTGTTCCCTGAACCACAGCCTTATATGTTATATACAGTATAAACTGTATATGATCAATATAATGTTTTATATATGAATTATTGTCATGCAGACAGGCTGCAGCTTATTAAACTGTTTATTCATCCTCATCACTGATTACTGAGTCTTTAAAGAAATTCTGTGATGCTTTTAGTGTCAGTTAAATATTTCACTGTAACCACACACACACTCACACTCACACACACACACACACACACACACACACACACACACACACACACACTCACTCACACACTCACACTCACACTCACACACACACACACACACACACACACTCACACAGCTGTGCTCAGTGTGATGAGTCAATATTTGTTTTCTCTCTCTGATCTCCATTAAAGGTTAATTAGACTCGACCTCCTCCGTCTGTTCACACACTGAAACCTGCTGCTGTTTCCACTTCTCCCAGCTCTCCCAGCTCTCCCAGCTCTCCCAGTGATGCTCGTTGTCCTGCATGCTGGAACGTGGAACAGGCGTGATGGGAGGATGCGGCATGCAAACATGTGGACTTTCTGCTGGACTCTGTTCTTATTTCATTCATATTTTGGTTGTTTTTGGATGATTTAAAGTGAAGAGAGAAGACAAAGCTTCTGTTTAAAATGAGAGGTTTTATGAATGTTTGGTTTGGTCTGTAATATATAATATAATATAAATATATGTTTGTATATGCTTTTCATTGTTAGTGTAGTGAGAGGTGTTATCTCTGTTTAGATGAAGCTGATACGTCAGAGTGAAGAATAATTATATTAATTTATCCCTCAAACTGAAGCAAAACAACCTTCAACATAAACTGTTAACCTGATTTATATCAGAAATTATTTTATTTTATTTTATTTTGCTTTCACACATTTTCTGACAGCTCTAAAAACTGTGACAGATCCAGCAGTTATAACATCACATGCCTCCTCCTGTAGGAGGCGCTCATGAGGTCTCTGTTCATATACCGTCCAACACCGAGCTGAAAAATCTCCAGAGACTGAAGAAGGGAACCAGTTTGAGTCCAGAGTAGCCCCGTGGAGACCTACGTCATCCCAGCTGACAGCGTAGCCGGGCACCAGTCCACCAGTCCACCAGTCCACCAGTACACCAGTCCACCAAATAAAAGTTTATTTCACAGATTCTTCCAGCGTCTCTAAACTTTTGAGCACAAATTGAACATGAAACATATTTTTTACAGTATTCAGCAGGAATCACTGAGATTTTTTATTTATTCTCATTTCTTTGTCTATTGAAGCCACAGTGAAGCGGTCCTTCGTCCCTCATCATCAGACCACCACAGACCACCACAGACCACCACAGTCCACCACAGACCACCACAGTCCACCACAGACCACCACAGACCACCACAGACCACGTGGGTCAGAGTCTCGTCAGAGGTCGTAGTCTCGATCCTCTGCATCCTTCTCCAACACAGAGAACTCATCTTTGTCCTTTTAACTGCTGACGCTGTGATTGGCTGATGGTGTTTGAAGAAAAGTGTTTTTGTGCAGAAGATGAAGTGAGTTTCAGGTTTTGTGACTCTGAGCAGCAGGGGGCGCCGCAGAACCATAAACACTCTCTGATAAACATGTGGTTTCTGCACATCAGCTGCAAACTGCTTTTATTATTGATCCATCTATTGATTATTTGTTTGATTATTTTGAAGTTTTTCCTTAGATTTCTTATTTGGTTTCCTGAACTGGCAGTTAAATAAAATGATTCATCAGTTATAGAAATCAATCAGGAATTGGTCAGATTGTTCAGGATTTCTGTCTAATCAATAACCTTCAATCTATAATAATCTGTAATCTATAACACTCTATCATTTATAATAATCTATAACCTGTAATCTATAAGCAGCAATGTATAAACTATAATAATCTATCATCTGTAATCGAATCACCTGGTTTAAACTCTGGACAGAAAGGAAACGGAGCCACAAACGTGTCTGATTTCTCCTTTTAATAGATAATTACATGAATTATTCAGGTACACGCAGCCAGACAGCTGCTGATTGGTCCATCCAATTACTCAGGTGAAGGTCAGGTGCTCTGGGATTGGTCGGTTGGTCTACAGTAGGCGTGGCCTCAACTGGGAAAAGAAAAACAGGTCGACAGGTGAGACACAGAGTACCCGCAGACAGACAGGTACCTGGGCAGGTAATAACAGACAGACAGGTACCTGGGCAGGTAATAACAGACAGACAGGTACCTGGGCGGGCTCTAGCAGACAGACAGGTACCTGGGCGGGCTCTAACAGACAGACAGGTACCTGGGCAGGTAATAACAGACAGACAGGTACCTGGGCAGGTAATAACAGACAGACAGGTACCTGGGCGGGCTCTAACAGACAGACAGGTACCTGGGCGGGTCCTAACAGACAGACAGGTACCTGGGCGGGCAATAACAGACAGACTGGTACCTGGGCGGGCTCTGACAGACAGACAGGTACCTGGGCGGGTCCTAACAGACAGACAGGTACCTGGGCGGGGCTCTAACAGACAGACAGGTACCTGGGCGGGTCCTAACAGACAGACAGGTACCTGGGCGGGCTCTAACAGACAGACAGGTACCTGGGCGGGGCTCTAACAGACAGACAGGTACCTGGGCGGGGCTCTGACAGACAGACAGGTACCTGGGCGGGCTCTAACAGACAGACAGGTACCTGGGCGGGCTCTAGCAGACAGACAGGTACCTGGGCGGGGCTCTAACAGACAGACAGGTACCTGGGCGGGTTCTAACAGACAGACAGGTACCTGGGCGGGTTCTAACAGACAGACAGGTACCTGGGCGGGTTCTAACAGACAGACAGGTACCTGGGCGGGCTCTAACAGACAGACAGGTACCTGGGCGGGCTCTAACAGACAGACAGGTACCTGGGCGGGGCTCTAGCAGACAGACAGGTACCTGGGCGGGCTCTGACAGACAGACAGGTACCTGGGCGGGTCCTAACAGACAGACAGGTACCTGGGCAGGTAATAACAGACAGACAGGTACCTGGGCGGGGCTCTAACAGACAGACAGGTACCTGGGCGAGGCTCTAACAGGAAGTGAAGCCCTTCCAGTAGAAGTTCTTGCAGCCAGCTTTGCGTTCTCGGGGGGGCAGGTTGTTGGGGGGATCGACAGACCGCTCCAGGTTCATCTTTCCTCCTGTTTCCATGGAAACCACCTCAGCCTCCCGCTGGGCATCGGCCTCTGGAAGAGACATCTGAGCCAGCAGGTCCTCCACAGCACGTTTACTCCACTCCTGACAGGTGAGAACAGGTGAGAGCAGGTGAGAACAGGTGAGAGCAGGTGAGAGCAGGTGAGAACAGGTGAGAGCAGGTGAGAACAGGTGAGAGCAGGTGAGAACAGGTGAGAACAGGTGAGAACAGGTGAGAACAGGTGAGAGCAGGTGAGAACAGGTGAGAGCAGGTGAGAACAGGTGAGAACAGGTGAGAACAGGTGAGAGCAGGTGAGAACAGGTGAGAACAGGTGAGAGCAGGTGAGAACAGGTGAGAACAGGTGAGAACAGGTGAGAGCAGGTGAGAACAGGTGAGAACAGGTGAGAACAGGTGAGAACAGGTGAAAACAGGTGAGAACAGGTGAGAACAGGTGAGAGCAGGTGAGAACAGGTGAGAGCAGGTGAGAGCAGGTGAGAGCAGGTGAGAACAGGTGAGAACAGGTGAAAACAGGTGAGAACAGGTGAGAACAGGTGAGAGCAGGTGAGAACAGGTGAGAACAGGTGAAAACAGGTGAGAACAGGTGAGAACAGGTGAGAGCAGGTGAGAACAGGTGAGAGCAGGTGAGAACAGGTGAGAACAGGTGAGAACAGGTGTGTTGAACATGCAGGTTTGAAATGATGCTTTGATATCTACGGGAAGCCTGCAGGGTCAAACTGACGCAGTACTTGGACATCAGCTGCTTTTCGTCAGAAAGGTGAACCTGACGTTTGTTTACCAACCAAACCAGTCGGACATCATGTGATCAGTGAGGATGTTAAATGCTGGATGTTCTGATATCAGAGCCTCTCTGGACGATCACATTCAGTTTGATGGCAAAAATAAAACCTGCTTTCTGTGATCTGGTTTGAAATGTTTTAATCACCTCACGTCTCGACTGTCAGTCAATCTTCTCTGTTACTGGTTACCAGTGAAGTGCTTTTAAAGCTCTGAATGGTTCAGCACCAGCTTCAGTTCATATTCTAGATCCAGACCCCTCAGATCCTCTGATCAGACTCTTCTCTCTGGTCCTTCACTGTCAGATCTTCATCACCACTTTTTAATCTGCTGAATCTTTACAGAATCGCCTTTGAGTCCTTCTCATTTTTTATAGCGTGAGAAAATTATTAAAAATAGGTTTTTATTCTTCTTCCTTCAGCTTGATGTTTGTTTTCATTCATCTACTGAAGGAGGAAAGTTTTTAAGGGGCGGAGCTACGGACAGGATGTGACATCAAAAAGAGTTTGAAAGCCAGTTGTGGTTCAGAAATCAGCTGACAGAAGAACATCTGAGAACATGTCTACAGCAAAACTGCAGACATGAAATATATTTTCAGAACCTGTTTAACATGTAATTGTATTTTATATCTTTAACTTTGTTGATCAGAATTTACTTCTCTATTTATTTAGTTTTGTTTTAATTTTATTTTGTATTTTACATTCATCTTTTAGTAACGTTGGTCAGCTTCTTTTGTCTTTAAATGAATTTGACTTGAAGTCTTTTAGAAACACATCTAATAAAAACTACAGATGTGCTGCAGATCCACTGACGTTATTCAGTCTTTGTTCCGACTTTATCACTCGTCTGTTTAATATTTTCACCTGCAGCTGTTTAATGAAATCTGAGAACATAAACTTAAACCAGCTGTGTTGTTTGGTCAGTAGAAACGGAGTGTTCTGATTGGCTCTGACCTGCGACAGGAGGCCAGCGCTGCGAGCTCGTTGCAGCAATCGGTGGTGACGCAGCTCCAGCTCCAGGTCCTGGTTCTGGTACTCGTCCTGGTCTCTGTCGGGCTGCGAGGAAACGCCCAGAACCAACGCCACAAGAACCAAGATGGTGGGACACCGAACGCACTGCATACCTGCCGGAATATAGGAAGTAGAAGAAGAACTGTAGCGCAGGACAGAAACAGAGAAGAAGAGAAACAGAGAACGTTCTTACTGAGTCGGTGCCAGTTTGGAGCAGCTGGAGGGACGATTTGAACTCTAACCTCAACTACAATGATCAGGTGGTTCTATCCCCAACCCCCTAACCCTAACCCTAACCCTAACCCCCCAACCCTAACCCCTAACCCTAACCCTAACCCCAACCCCAACCCCAACCCTAACCCCCTAACCCTAACCCCCCAACCCTAACCCTAACCCTAACCCCCTAACCCCCTAACCCTAACCCTATCCCCAACCCCCCAACCCTAACCCCAACCCCCCAACCCTAACCCCCTAACCCTAACCTTTATCTAACCTTAACCTAAGGTTAATCTAATATTAATCTAACCATCATCTAACCTTAGCTGTACTCCAGCTGATCCAGTCCAGCATTTACCTTCTTGCTGTCTGCTGGTCTGGTTCTGTTCTGGTTCTTCTGGTCCTGGTAATGGTCCTGGTGCTGGTGCTGGTCCTGGTGTTGGTGCTGGTGCTGGTCCTGGTCCTGGTCCTGGCTCTGCTGATGCTCCTCACGGTGCTGCTCTTTTGAAGGCTCAGACCCCTCCTCCTCAGCTCCCATGATGCTCTCTGTGTGGGTTTGATTGACAGCTGTGTGCTTGGCGATGAAGGAACCTTAAACAAACGTCCATTAGAGCCGATCGACTTTAAATGGAGTCTGAACAATAAAACAATCAGAGAGCCGCCGGCGTTCTTCTTCTACAAACACAACGGCAGAATCCAGGAATTAACGAAGCGCTCAGAGGATGAACAGACTTCATTAGCGCTCGCTGATATCTCCATTAAACACAGTCGCCCCCTCAGCGCTCAGAACAAACACTCTGCTGCAGAAACACTTTTATATGACTTGAAATGTTCAGCTGAGTGGAAACGACTCAGCCAGAAACACTCAGGACCATCACTCATCAATCAGATCAATAGTTTACTGCAGCAGTGTGAATGTGTGCAAACTTTAATCATTTTATCTGTTTGAAACTTTCTAAACTTTGTCTTTTCTTTGCTGTTTATGCTGTAAATCACTAGAAGATGCACCAACTGTTACTCTGAATCGACTGCTGCGATGTTTTTAGTTCATATGCTTTTTTTTTAGAAACGTTGTTCCAGTGTTTTATTTCAGATCATGTTTCAGACAGTCAGAGGAGTCGGCAGCAGCTTTTCTGTCAACTTAAAATCATGTTGTTATCAGATGAATCATTAAGTTGTGACGTAATTCTTCCACGTTAGAAAGAAACAAATCGATTTGTAAACTTGTAAATTTAATAATTCAGGTTTCACCTTCAACAGAAGTCAAACTTTGTCATTAAGTTTTCTTCTCTTACTTTTATCCGACCAATCATGGAAGTCACTTTTAGTAATTCTTCTAAATGATCAAAGAAGCAGAAGGGTTGCATGGAAACACGACGCCGTTCTGAATTAAACAGTGTCAGTCGTCAAACCTCCTGAATCAGAAGAAGAATCACAGTGAATAAAGTCTGTTTGGTTCAAGCGTCCTGATGCTTTGTGGGAAAAATAACTCAAATATTTGATAGTTTTAATGATTATGAAAATACCGACGTTCCCTGAACGTTATCGGAAACCTTCCTGGTACAAACCAGAAGCTGAAGCAGAGACATCAAACAGCTGTCAGAGCTCTAAAAATCACCCAGCATGCACCTGTCTGAGCTTTAACTGACCGTCCGAAGCGCCAGCAGCCAGTCACACGTCTGAATGTGGAGGGTTCGGGTTTAAATGTCTGGATCTTTTAATATCCGGTATGAACAGGAGGAATGATTACAGCCAGGAAAACCTCTTTCACACCTGACTGCTGGTTTCACTGGGAACACTGGGAACATTGGGATCACTGGGAACATTGGGATCACTGGGAACATTGGGAACACTGGGAACATTGGGATCACTGGGAACACTGGGAACACTGGGAACATTGGGAACATTGGGATCACTGGGAACATTGGGATCACTGGGAACATTGGGAACACTGGGAACATTAGGATCACTGGGATCACTGGGAACATTGGGAACACTGGGAACACTGGGAACACTGGGAACATTAGGATCACTGGGATCACTGGGAACACTGGGAACCTGCTTTAATAAAGGAGCGTTGGGCTGAAACTCTGAAGGAGGTTTTTGTGGATCAGTAAGATGATAAACGAGTCGACCAGCAGAAAAAACATTTCTTTATATTTGACTGAAGAAATACAAATGACTCCACTTCAAATCTTCATGTTCTCCTCCAGATACTAATAACACATTACCAGCAGCTGGTTGCCATGGTAACATATTAGCAATGATCAGATGTCACTAAGGAGCTGCTGGCATGAGCACACACACACACGATGGGAAACTGATGACATCACAGCGTGATGCGTGCAGGTTTTTGTTTCCACACTGAGTCACTGAGTGAAGTCACAAACAGGAAATTACAGGAGAATTTGATTCTGACTGATGCGTTTCCATGACAACCAGAGTGTCAGCGAAACGCTTCATTTTAGGATAAAAAAATTAATTCTGAATTAATCTCAGATATGATTAATAAACAGACGACAGCAGGACTGTTGAGTTAGAAACAATATCACTGTGCAGAATATTATATTATTAGATGTTTTTATTGGTCTGTTAATGATCAGTTGATTGTTTCTATAACGACACTAACGATGAGATGTTTAAAGCATCAAACTCATGACACACTATATGATGCAGCTGCTTTATGCTGCATGTTAGAGCTGCAGCTCAGTTATTTTATTACTCAGTACTTTATAAATGTGAAAATGATGAAAGTGATGAATAAAATGACACCCTGGCCTGATTTTATTTAAAGACGTGAAGCTGACTGAACCGACTGCAGCAGGATTCTCAGTAAACGACAGGAAGTGGTGACTTCTGTAAAACACTTTATTTATGAACCCAAAAACATCATAAAGTACATTTCAAACTGAATCTGGAGCACAGCTGACTGATCATGTGACTGTAAACATTTATCTTTATTGGCGGCTGTTTATAAGTCTGTTTTATATAAAATCATATAGAATATGGAGACGTTACAGTCAGGAGAGGAGTCAACTACGAGTCCCAGAATGCACTGCTGTGAAAAGCTTCCAATCAGAGAGTGTCACACTGTTGCCGGGTAGAAAATACACAGCTGAGGAGACTGCTGATTGGCTCCAGGCAACAACCTCCTTTCTTCTTCTTTAGTAACTCAGCTCTGCCCTCTTGTGGCAGAATCAGGTACTGCAGCTGCAGTGATGCTGGTTTAATAATGAAGGAACAGCAGTGAAAGCTAAAGCTAAAAGCTAAAGCTAAAGCACATAAACAATGATAGGAACAGCAGTGAAAGCTAAAGCTAAAAGCTAAAGCTAAAGCACATAAACAATGATAGGAACAGCAGTGAAAGCTAAAGCTAAAAGCTAAAGCTAAAGCACATAAACAATGATAGGAACAGCAGTGAAAGCACATACAGTAGTACTTACAGTAGTAACAGTGGCAGTGCAAGCAGTAGTAGTACTTACAGTAGTACTTATTGAGTACAGCTGTGAACTGCGTCCAATATCAAAACAGTAGCAGTACCTGTACTTACAGTACCTGTACTTACAGTAGCTGTACTGGTACCTACTGCGCTACAGTACTGCATTACATCACTGCTCATTAAAAGTCTGTTGCAGCAGCAGCTGTGAGTACACGGGAGCAGTACACAGTAGTACTGTTATCAGCAGTATCAGCAGTAGTATTTACAGTGGTAGTATCTGCAGCAGTAGTGGTGACTTCCTGTTTACAGCCATGACTTCCTGTTTACAGTCGTAACTTCCTGTTTACAGTCGTGACTTCCTGTTTACAGTCGTGACTTCCTGTTTACAGTCGTGACTTCCTGTTTACAGTCGTGACTTCCTGTTTACAGTCGCTTCATGCACACTCGGCAGCGGCTGATCAGATTTTCTGGAAACTCTCCTCTTTCAGTCTTGGGCTCCGGTTTGCTGCAGATGAGAAAGTTCATGTTATTACAGTCTGAACCATCTAAAACAAGTCTGAATTTAAACAATGATGCTTATTTCAAAGAATATTCCTGAAATGTTCCTTAATTTAAATGAAGTTGATTCCTCGTCACTTTGATTAAAAGCCTGCAGAGCAGCTGGTCAGTCAGGAGACTGCCCTCTGCTGGTGTTTAACAGGACTTCATCTTGTGTCTTATGTTCCTGAGAAAATGGCATCTTTTATATTTGGGTTAAAAAAATTTTACTTCAGCTTGAACTTCGGGTGTCGAAATAAAGATATGAAGATATATTCCCGCTTTCAGAGGATGTTTACATGCAGAAAAGTGTGTTTGAACATGCTGTACCTCTCTGATGTGCTAATGTGTCATCTCTGTGTGTGTTGACTGTTATTGCTGCTCTCAGTTCAGTTAATTATGCTCTAATCCTCACTACTGTGGATAAACAGCCACTGTATATTTGCTGCTCATGGAGGAATGTTTCTGTAGATTAAAGACTTCGATCTGGACTTGCTCTATGTGGAAAGTGCCCTGAGATGACTTTTGTTGTGAACACGCTGATACAGGTGTGGTGTACCTGAACATGTCGCTGGGGTTGAGCGCAGCCAGCCAGTAGCTGTAGGAGTCGGTGTAATAGTTGCAGGTTCCTCTGCCATGACACTCGATGAAGGGAATCTTCCTGAAGTTTTCCAGACAGGACCCAGGTGAGGCCAGTGGCTGACCCGACCCCTCTGCCCCGACACCGGTTTCCTAGACACCAACAAAATAAACAGTGAGGGTCAAAGGTCACAGTACAGCCGGTTATTTCTGATAGGAATCTTATAATAGAACTGCCACCACAACACTGTTCAAGTTGATTTTGACCTTCAAGAATGAATCCACCTGACAACATCAGCTCACCATGACGAAGGAGTATCCAGGCCACAGAGAGTCCCATCCTGAGGGACAGTCTGGAACGTAACTAGTCTGACTGTGGACGGCGATCACATTGCTTGTAGCCTCACATATGGCACACCTGAAAAAACAACAATCATCAAACAGTTTCCAACAAACTTTCAAGCAGCACTGTACAGTATGTTGTGTGTGTGTGTTACCGGCTGATGAAATTCTGCAATGACTCCCCGGAGATAATGGGGACGCTGTCTGGTTGTAATTCGTCGGTGGACAGCCAATAGGAGTAGTCGTTGCGTGAGGCGTAGCGACAGGTGCTGTCAGTGTTACAGAACATGAAGGGCATGGTGGTAAAGCGAGGCAGACAACTGCCTAAAGTACCTGCAGACAGACGGAGAGTTGGGTGTTTATATGCCGTAAACTTGACCAAAGTGTGGACTGTCTTTAAAGGATCATTCTGGTGATATGCGGTATATTTTCCTTGTCAACAAATCGCACATTTGGAACAATGAACTGATCTACTAACAAGTACTGTCTGTGTATCAAAGCCTGATGTATCCAATTCCTCTGTTGTTGTCCAGAAACTATTAAAAACACGTCAGTCAGCCACTCCGCTGCTCTGGGTCACATGTTCCTTCATTGTGAAGACTTTGGTCATGTTAGTTTGTTTAGAAATGGCTGCAAAGACTGATAACAGCAATCTTCCAGGAACTTGTACCCAGTGCACACTGATGTGTTCTTAATGGTTTCTGGACGATAACGGAGGTCTGTGGCACAGAGGAATAATAAAATAATCAGACTTTGGATAAATACAATACTTTTTAGTAGATCAGTTCATTGTTGGTTTGGATCCAAAACATCACATTTGTTGACAAGAAAAATATAGAAAACCTCCTGAATTATCCTTTAATGGACAGAAATCTGGTCAATTAGTGGACACAATGTTCTGAAAGATCATCTCATTCATGTTCTGTCTGTCTCTCAGTGTCTCAGGTACCCAGGTCTTGTCCGTGAGCTCTGTTGTTTCCATTGATGAACAGCAGTGAGTATCCGTTGTACACCAGATTGGATCCTGCAGGACATTCTGGGACAAACAGTTTCTGGCTGTGTCTGGTGAACAGGAAGCCCTCCTCTGGTAGAACTGGGGTTGAACCAGGTAGGCCCCGGGCACCTTTAAGCCCAACAGGACCTCGTCGACCTTCGATACCTGCCAGCAGGGAGTACGATCAGCTTCTACAGTATTAATCATGTCTGCTGTCCTAACTGCACATGAGTGGTTCTGTGTTCTCGTGACATTGTGCTGTCTGATGGCTTTTCTTGTATTAGCATCAAGACTGCCTGTTAAAGATTAAAGATTTAAACTCAAACTGGATGCGGAGCTCATGAGATACAGGTGGACCCATTCATGCACATATTTGTCTGTAAACACAATGGCTGAAGTCCACATCAGGTCTGCAAGAGTATAAAATGAGCCGGACAACTACTTCCAGATTCTGGAATCCATTTTTATAGAAAGTCCATTAGATGTCTTGCAGACCTGAATGACGGAGGATTTGGACAGCCATCAGGACTCGCATACTTCTCTGTAATGATCCAGTTAAATCTGCAAGACTTCAATGGCAATGAGGTCTGGACATTTGGATGAAGCCAAGATATGTGTCCAGATAAGACTTGAATTTAAAGAGAACTAACATGTTTGTTATACAACAGTAATTATTCAAGGCTTGAAATCAATAATGAAAACATCAATACTTAAGACTCCCTTTAGCTCACAGCGTTTTAGTTATCTGGTTATCTGATGGTGTTTACAAGCTGACTGGAGATCAGACTTCTTACCTTTTGGTCCAGAGAATCCTCGGTCCCCTTTGTCCCCTTTCAGTCCAGGATAACCAAACGGTCCAGTCTTGCCAACCTTTCCTTGAATGCCTTTAGAACCTGCAGCCATAAAACACAGCGTTGCTTCCACCATTTCTACCCAAAACTGCTCACATCTAAACCCTGAAGACCTGAATTATTCCAGACTCACCTGGACTACCAGGTCGTCCTCGGGCCCCTGGGGGCCCCATTTCTCCTGTTGGTCCCTGTTCTCCAGCTGAGCCTTCGTCTCCTGGCAACAGCACCACCTCACAGGGTAGACCGTCCCGGCCCCTCAGACCTGCAGGGGCAGTATTCAGCAGGGAATCCTCTCACCAGTGCCAGTAAATGGTAGTAGTACCCAGTAGTACTGTAGCATAGTATCCTGTGGATAGTTTCCTGTCCACAGTGTGACATCACTTTCTTACCTGTCCGCCCAGGAGGTCCTGGAAGTCCCTGTGAGCCTCCGTTACCTGGTGGCCCATCCTCCCCTTTCAAACCTGAAACACACACAAGCAGTCAAGAGTCCAGAGAATAAACTCTCCAATAAAACATGAGGCTAACTTTACCTGCAGACAGACTCAGCTGTCAGTAATACCAAAGTTTATCTTCCAAAGGGAATCAAAACTGATGTTTGAAACTGTACAAAAACATCAGAACCAGGTCTTACCAACAGGTCCTGTGACACCAGTTTCTCCCAGCAGGCCTTTGTGTCCAGGTGGGCCTGGTTGTCCATCGCCACCCTGTGAACAACACCACCTGTATTCAATACACTCACAGCTGTGTTTTAGGACTATGATGTTTAGGAAGTTGATACTTTTGGTCTAAGACGATTGACTAGTTTAAGCTGAATGTTAAGATCGAATTCAGCCTCATTTTACACGATGTTGCCAATAAATTCCAGTGTTGGGCCTGATTATGAGCACTGGGAAATAAACATGCATACGGTGTAAAATAATCAAAGAACAGTCATGTGGTGACAGACATCTCCTCCTACTACTCTTTGACATTGATCAATAGGATGAAAGAGTGCTTTAAAAAAGAAAGTCAGATTTGGCCAGTGGCTGTAAGGCTGAGTTTAGCAGCATGTAGGAAGAGCAGCAGCTCATCTCAACAGGCTGATTTAGGCAAGAAAATAGTCGCTGATGATTAATGATGACAGGACACTAAATACTTTGTGTCGGTGTTCACATATGTGTGACAGAGAGCACATATAATAATTGTAAAGCCACCTAAAATTAAAAACACATTTGTACTTTGATTTACCAGAGTATAATTTACAATTCCCCAAAACCCAATTATTTATTTCTCTTTCTTTTCAGAACACAAGACCTCCAGCATCACACGTAGCGTTTCTGTAGCTGGTTGGGGTCATACTTGCAGTGTTGCCAGTCTCCTGACCAAGACACGGCAAGAATTTATGGCAGCATGTCGCCTAATCTAACATAGTGACCATCATGATCGACTAGCAGACTAGATACTTCCAGTCTACGGTTTGGATGCAAGATAAACTGGACACTGAATGTATACTGTAACTACAGGACACACTGACCGGCACGCCTTGTAAGCCAGGGTCACCAGGGCAACCAGGTGCTCCTGGGTCACCTGATGGGCCATTTGATCCCTTATCTCCTTTAAAACCAGGACCTGGAGGACCAGGAGGACCCCGACAGCCTGGGGGACCTACAGAGAGAGACAGACTTAATTATTTTCATAATTGGCAGTGATGCTAAAATCTGTTAATTCAATCTGACCAACAACCTCGTAAAAGTGAAGCTGGTTTCACCTCCAAACTGGTGACAGCTGTCAATCAAACTGTAGACCAAAGTAACGATAAAAATAAAACATGACTAGAACTGTGACCACCTTTGAAAGAGGTCTTATTGTTTTCATCCATTTGGCCGTGCTGCTGGTGTGATCATCATACTGATTGATCAGTCAACTAATATGTTTGCATCACCTTTTGGTCCTTGTCCTCCGGGGGATCCGCCTTCTCCTTTCACTCCTTCAGTGCAGATTCCCTCAACACCAGGATAGCCAGGAGGACCAGGAGGTCCAGGAGAGCCAGGACAACCTGGATGTCCCTCAGGACCAGAAGGACCAGGAGGACCACAAGGACCAGTAGGACCCTTCTCCCCAGCATACCCTGAGGAGATGAGAGGATGGGTATTATTTCTTCTTCTTTAGCTCTGACTGAAACACAAAGTCAGATCTGAGGACTCACCTGGTGGACCTTTTGGCCCTTCTGGTCCTCTGGGTCCAACTCCAGGAGCTGGGGAGAGAAAACCCACCAATCAGAAGAAAGAGAAATTACCCAAAAGCTGTCCAATCAGAGCCAGTTTCATCTAATTCATACAGTCTCCTACCTCCCATGGCTCCTTTCTCTCCAGGAGGGCCAGGTATCCCGTCTTGTCCCTGATTCCCTCTGGGACCAGCTGGACCAGGATCACCAGGAGCCCCCTTGTTACCTAAAATGGAAAGATATAATTAAGCCACATAAAGGACAGTTATCTTTGTTCTCAGAGCTTCATATTAAGTTCATGTTGGAGTCTTTAGACCTTCAGCAGTGTGGTTGCTATCAGCTAACATTACTGTAACAGTGATTTACCCGTCAGGCCTGCAGGTCCTGGGGGGCCATTTTTCCCTGTAGGACCATCACAGCCCTTCTCACCTGGAGACCCAGGAGGACCTGAGACAAACAGATGATTATTTTTAATTGTTTTTGTTTCCAGAGACAATCTCATTTTAGTGCCAGCAACAGTATGTTTGACGAAATATGAAACCCGATGTTGACCCACAGTTTGTCCGATCCAACACTCGGTCCAGTGTTGTTGGAAGAGAAGCCATAAGATGATGCTGTGAATCTAACTGACATCAGAGATTCATCCAGTTCTCGTCTGTGTTCAGTAAACCAATGATACTAAATGAGCTGTACTTGTATGGTGACTAGCATGCTGCTAACAGACCAAGCTGAAACTCACACTTTATGCACTAAGACAAACAATTTACGCATATTTACTGAACAGAGAAACAGTTTAGACTCTCTTGTTTGTGTTTATAATTCATCTTACATTATTTTTTATCCATTATAATGCCCATTTTCTCATGTTTTTTCTCATCCTTGTGTCACACACAGCTCTACCTTTCATTCCAGATATTCCTGCTTTTAAACTTTTAAAAACTAAATTAGTTTTTCAGTTAAGTTTTTTAAGTAAAGTAGTACGTTTTGAAATGTTCCATTTTTTTTTAGAAATGTATATTTTCTCTATTTTACAAGACTATGCTAACTAATTGAGTTAGTGTGACAGACAAACTGAAAGGTTTAGGTTAAACACACGTGGCATTAAACACCTCCAGATATATGACATATGTCTGAAGTTAATAGAATGTATATAACACTGTAAAGCATCACACCTCTGCTGCCTGAGCATCCAGAATTTCCTTTGGGGCCACAGGGGCCAGCGGCTCCTGAAGGACCCAAGCCTCCATCGTCTCCTGGTTGTCCCTTCGTACCTGGAAATCCTGGAAATCCTAGCTGACCCTGAGGGGAGGACAGAGGAGAAAAGACACTTTACTGTCCTCTTCACATACATGGCTGAAGACATAAATATATAAGTATATACAGAAAAAAACTTTTCACTGTTTATTTTACGTTTCATAAGATTAGATAAGCAGAGCAAAAACTTTAGAGGAAGTTTCCTGTAAGGTTAGTTTCTGAATCTGAAACACCTGCCTTATCCTGCACTTGTTCCTGAAAGACTAGAAAAGGGTGAAAGGAAGAGAGAAAGATAGTGGTGGGCTTAAATGGAGGCAGGGAATCATGTAAGAGTAAAAAACAAATGTGAAGTTAATTATACATCATTCAGCAGACAGATTAACAGATTATGCCATTTTATTTCATTTTGTAAATTTGTCTCCTTCTGTTTTCTGTCTGTGTTTTTATTTGTGCTGCTGCTGTCTTGGCCAGGTCTCTATTATCTCTATGTTCTTAATAACAAAGGGACTCTCCTGGTTAAATAAAAAATTCAACACCCAAATAAACTGTTAAAGACTGAATGGCAACACCGATATAAAGCAGAATATCATCTACATACAATAATAACCAGTTAGAGTCAAAGGCACCAGAAAATAATCCATGTTATTAACTCCAGCTAAAATATTTTTTATCTGTGTTAATGTTGTTTTATTTATTAACTGATTCTGGTTAATAAGAGGTTTCCAATCATTATAGGTACTATTGGCATGTTGTGGCAGCTCTCATATAGAATTGTTACACTTTCTATAAACTCAGAGGCACACTCAATACAGACACACAAAGTGCTGCAGAGGAGTTAGTCTCAAAGAGTGTATTACTGTAAGTATTAATATTAGTACCAGTCTCAATATTAGTGTTAGTATAAACCGACATGATCCCCTGGATATGTCCTATTGACGCTGGATCAGCTGCCGCAGGTCCAGAGACTCATGCCAACATAGCTAGCAGCAATTCACTGATCAAGAGATCAAGAGAAACTATTGAGCAACTGAGAGAAAATGCAGGAAAACTACGCTCCCTGTGATACATACAAAGAGGCCACAACTGCCTATAACAGCTGTACACGTGGCAATAAAAGAGTACCAACCCTGACCCTGACCCTGACCCTGACCCGCTGCCCCCCCCCCCCCCCTCCACAGGCTTCAACAGCAAAGTGTGAGGAGCGTGCACTATTATACAACAACAAAATAACCTCACTTAGAGCCAGTATTGCAGCTGGTCTAAACACAGATGATCTCAGCAAACACTGTGATGCAACTATGGAAACATTAACATGCATCACATTAAGTGAGCTTAACTCCTCCACCTGAGGCATTGATCCTATAACTACTGCATCTTTTAAGCGGGTGTTTATAGTGTCTGGACATCTTCCCAGATGCCTTCAAAACAGCCGTTTAAAAGTCAGGCTTTAAAACAAACCACCAAGATAATCAGCGACTTCAGACTGAACTATGATGACAATAAGGTTTCTATTCTCATCCTTTTAGACCTCAGCGCAGCATTTGACACGATCGACTATGACATCCTAGTGAATCATACGGAAAAGTGAACTCTGATCATCTGCTGCTGGTTTCCTGGAGGTTCCCAAAAGAAGATCGGTCAATTACGCCCACAAACTATTTAATAAACTGTCTGTAGATATCAGGGAAGCAGCTGACCAGATACCTTCCAAAGCATTGAAATAGCTTCACACTTGCTCTCTGCTGCACTTTTAGATGTTATATTTCAATTGATTTTATACATTCGATGTTCTTATCATATTTAATTCCCTGATTATTATGCATTGTATTTTAGTTTCACTTTATCAAGTGGATTTTACTTTTAATTTTATTTTCCATCTGATGTTACATCAATGTTTTTCTGTTTTCTACATGATTGTGTTCTTTTATCTTCATGTCATGTAATTAATGCTGTAACGCACTTTAAGCTGCATTTATTACAAATAAAAGTTATTATTAGCATCAGTTGAGACCTATTTATGTGTTTGATACCTTCTCTCCTGTACATCCTTTAGCTCCTGGTTCAGGGAAACTCGGTTCTCCTTTAGCACCTTTAGACCCTCCTGGTCCTGGTGTTCCATCAGAGCCACGTTCTCCACCAGGTCCTACACTGCCTTTCTCACCTTTCGTACCTGGACAGGAGACACAGGAGATGTTAGCAGAGAGTGACAGTACTGTGTTTATAATGTTTGTGTTGGATGGACTTTACCTGGCCTTCCCATCTCACCCTGGTTACCAGGGAGACCGCAGGAACCAGGAGGACCTAGCTGTCCATCTCTGCCGGGGTCTCCCATAGACCCTGAGAAACACACACATTATAATCTGATCGTTCTAAAAACAAAAACTTGACAGGATTTAAAGCAACAGCATTTTAGACTGACTTTCAGAAGAACCTCCAGAAGCTGCTCTCCATAACAAACAAACAAACTGTTTTCAGTACATGTGTTCATCTTCACCTTGTTGTCCAGCACTTCCAGTTATACCGTTACCGCCATCGCCGCCCGGAGGCCCCGGGTGGCCCTTATCTCCCTTAGTACCAGTGAGACCTGTGGACCCTGAGACCGGAAGCAGACAGACGAGTATCGTCATGATTGGATCTTGGCTTCTTACGGAGCTTCCCAACTTTACATCTTACAGCTTAATGTCAGCTTATCACAGCCAGTCTATTGTAAGGTCAACAGCTATGGACTGCAACAGAACAGATTACCAGGCTCTCCAGGGTCTCCAGGATCTCCGTATACGTCCACAGCGGTCTGTGGTCCTTTCAGTCCGGTCTCCCCTCGGTCCCCCTGAGGCCCCGGGGGCCCCTGACTGCCACTAATCCCATCGACACCCATCTGACCTGAGAGACAGACAGATGCAATGTAATGACTGATTGACTGATTAACTGACTGACTGATGGATCTTTAGATTAAACCTTTTTGTCCTGGTCTTCCAATTTCTCCTAGTTTTCCATCATCTCCTGGAGTCCCAAGGAGTCCTGAAGGGCCCATGTCCCCCCTGGAACCTGAAACACACACACATGTAAACATTTAGACACCTTTAACCTTGACTGCTCATATTCTGACTCATAATGAGGCTCTATAACAATTATTATTGTAACTTAAAACAGGAAAACTTAACATGATTTTTAATTTCACTGAATGTGAAGAACAATGTGATTTTTGATAAAATATGCATTTGTAAATTGTACCCAGATTGCAGTTTGAGAAATATTTACATTTGTATATATTCTGTGGCACTTTGAGAAAATGATTCAGGTTAGAATGAAAGTGTTTGTGGTGTTTTAGTCACTGAGACCTTTGACCTTTGACCTTTGAAGGGTATTTTAGGGTTACAGGTGCAGGTGTGACCAGGCCTGCTTACCTGGGCTTCCTGGCTCCCCGTTAGACCCTCTCCGGCCCTTCTCTCCGATGCCTCCCACTGGTCCTGGCTCTCCATTAAATCCCGGGGCCCCATATGGCCCTGGGGGCCCCTGTTCTCCTATGCCCAGCAGCCCAGGGTCTCCCTGCAAACCCTTTGGGCCCCGGGGCCCTGCATGACAGGACACCTGTTAGACTGAAACAGAGGTGCGTTTCCTCTACGTTACCAAGCTGTACAGAGCCGTTACCTGTGAAGCCGATGATGCCCAATGGACCCTGCTGTCCTGCAGGTCCTGGAGCTCCAGGTATACAACGTCCAACAGAGCCCGCTGGTCCACGTGCACCATCCAGACCACCGCAACCTGAAACACACTTCAGTTACCTTCAGTTCCATCTTCTGACCTCACAGTTCTCCTGCACAAGGAACAACTTCTTATTACACATCTAAAACATGGAATAATGTGACTGAACACGAGACAGCAGGTTCACCTGTGAGCAAAGACACAAAACAAGACAAGGTGAGTCTGTTATTGCCTCTAAGTGGACACCTGAGTCCCTGCATGTTTCAAAGGCCGACAGCAGAAGCCTCAAACAACTGACCAGCTCTTTCTTCAACACCTCAGGAATGCTGCCAGTAATATAAAAGTGAGTTTCAAACTCCTCACTGACCATCTAAACAACGTCCTGCTAACAGAAAGGATCAGATCAGGAACCTTCATCTCCTGCAGGGTCACCAAACCAGAACACTGACCCAAACCACCTTTGATCCTTCAAGATACAAGAGCCAGCGAGATGGGAAGACCAATCACAGCCCAGTATGACCCGATGGTACCGTCTGGATAAACAACCCCCACCATTGGTCACCATAACTCACCTCTAAGAGCCAATCAGAGACGAGCTGACACCAACTTCAATCCAAGAGCTGAACACTGGACAAACCAGCATAAAGCAGGACATGCTGCACTGTATACCACACACACACTTTGTTCAGACTTTATTCCACCACCTTTAAACCGAGACATGAACCACTAACATAATCCCACCATCCATAATCCCACTGTCACAACGCTAAAGCTACTATAAAATCCCCAAACTAGGAATCATGCATTGAACTGTAAATACTTTGGTTCAAAGAATAACTGTTCAGGAACCCGTCTGTCCATGAACAGGAGGAGTCTGACTCTGCACCCGCTGGGATCGGCCAGGATCCACCTTCTGGTCCAGCAGACTGCAACTTTAAAACAGTGTCTTTTCCCAGGCTGCTGGTTTCCCAGGCTGCTGGTTTCCCAGGCTGCTGGTTTCCCAGGCTGCTGGTTTCCCAGGCTGCTGGTTTCCCAGGCTGCTGGTTTTCTTGCTTTTATCTGGATGTGATTCAGAACGATATGAGGTCAAACCTCTAATGTCATGATGATATTTTGGGATATTCATCATCAGGTGTGAAACGTATCCTCCGTTAAGCTGGCTTTAATGTAGGAACCTCCATAACCACATTACAACATGGGGGTACAACTTCTCTCGGTGGAGCTCCCTACTGGCTCAGAGCTGCAATAACATGCAGTCATTTCATGTCACATGACTTGAGGATCAAGGAGAGAATAAACTGGGGGCTCATCCTGACTCCATCCTCCACGAGAAGCTTCCAGAGAGCAAACAGCTCGTTTAAACTCTGCTGCTTTCATGTTTATCATTTCAACTGGAGAAGAACTGAACTGTTGATTTGACTCGTTGCTCAAACCAACTACACGATAGATAACTGCATCAATCATCCACCAGCCAAGGCTAGCGTTAGCGTTAGCCTCTTGTTCCAGTTAGCCGTAATATTAGTAATAAACGTGTAATTAAAGTGAACTGTTTGTTTTCTTGTGCATCTCAGTCACTTAAAGACTTAAAAGACCTTTATACCCTCAAAATATCATAATTAAGATTAATAATAATAATAATAATAATAATAATAATAATAATAATAATAATAATAATTTATCTCTTTTGTAGCCGAGGAGGAGGAGGATAATAATAATAATAATAATAATAATAATAATAATAATAATAATAATAATAATAATAATAATAATAATAATAATAATAATAATAATAATAATAATAATAATAATAATAATAATAATATTATTATTATTATTATTATTATTATTATTATTATTATTATTATTATTATTCCTTCTCTAACATGAGTTATGTTGCTGGATAATAACTCAAAGATAAAATCATGAAGATATCTGGGCGTTATTAAATGGACCTCCAGGAGCATCACATGGACATCCTGAGTAAATCTACCTTTGGGTCCTGGTGGTCCATCTTGTCCTGGAGGTCCTGGCTCTCCATTCAGTCCTGGGGGCCCTGCGTTTCCTTGGGCTCCCACGGAGCCATCTTCTCCCCGGGGTCCTAACCTTCCCTGCTGGCCAGGGAACCCGATCCCGGAGTCCCCCTGTTACCATGGAGACCAGCAGAGCAAGATGACGACATCAGTTCAATGTTCAAAGGTCTGGAAACGATTTCTATCTGTGCGTGCATGTTACCTTGGCGCCCGGCATCCCCGGGGGCCCCGATGGCCCCGCTCGTCCCTTGATTCCAAAACTCGGCACACCTGGAGCTCCCGGGACGCCCTTCATCCCTGAACACATAACAAACCATCATCTTCATCTTCATCTAAAACACTCAGCTTACCGATGTCTTCGTTTCCTAAACCTGACCTTTGACCCCCGGGAAGCCTGGAGACCCCTGGACAGAATACCCTTTTTCTCCTCTTTCTCCCTTTGGACCAGAAAATCCTGGATAACCAGGACGTCCCGTCACACCTGAGACCAGCAGGAGGCAGAACAAGCAGAACATTTTAATGCTCTCCAACTGTTGACACTTTTCTTACAAAGACATCTCAAAGAAATTTGAAAGTTATGTGAATTAACACAGAAGTTACACAGAAGCTACTTTCAGGACATTATTGAAAAAACTAACATGCAAATAAGTTTAGATGACGAAACTACATAAACTACTTTCTGTCAGTTAAACTGTCAAACGTCTACTTCAGTGAACCGTCTGAACCTGAATGTAATGACAGCTAAACCAACTTAACACTTTTTTCTTATGATTTGCACTAAATGTCGTAAAAACGAGCCCTTTAATCATCTACGCATTAAATGGACTGCCAACATGCTCATCAGCAGCAGTGAAGCCTTCCACAATGTTTCTAATGCAACCAGGAAGCTAGAATAAGCTGTAACTGGTCTTACCTTCAGGTCCGGGGTTTCCAGATAAACCTTTTTCTCCTTTCTGGCCCGGATCTCCTGGACTGGTTCTAATCTCACCAGGAGAACCTTTTTCCCCTGAAACACACACAGACTAATCATATATCTGTAAAATAAACATAAAATATTCATAAAGGTTCACCAGAACATAGAAACATTTGTCATGAAAATAAATTAGAAAACTGAGTGAAAGAACTAGAAAAGGAATGAAACAGAAAAATATATAAAAATATATACAACATCTGAGAAAATGGTAAAAATATTTAAGTATTACAGTGTAAAAGAAAAGGAAATCACATAAAAGATAAATGTAAATATTAATAGAGTCTTGTCGCTATGAGCAGGGACACCTGGTGTTTGTCTTTAAACCATCAGTCAGTCAGTAAATGATCAGTGAAGCTGCTTCTTGCTGTAATGATTCCTCCTGTTCATACTGAAGATCCTTCATAATGACCTTACAGTGGAAGTGATGGAGGACTAAATCCACAGTCCTCCTTCTCTACAAACATGGATTTAAAGTTGATGTGAAGCTAATATGAAGCTTCAGCGTCCAAATGAGTCAAATCCAGTAGATATCTTTCAACGTTACAGTCTTTTTAGTGGCAAAGTCCCTCTTTTTGTTTCTATACTTCCACCTGCAGCTCAACAGGGAAACACAAAGAGGAGAATTTGATGCTAAAAAGACTGTAAATGTGTCAGATATCCACTTGATATGACTAAACTCAGACTGCTGAAGCTGAACAGAAGCTTCACACACACTTTAAATGTCTATCTGGACACACTGTGGATGAAGGAGATCTTTTAATATCCAGGAATGATTACAGCTTCACTGTTACCATGGTAACCTGACTGCTGGTTTAACTGGGAACACTTGGGACAGTCCTTCAATAAGGTGACTGTCATCATGTCTGCCTGAATGTCAGGATAATCTCATTTAGTGGATTAAAAAAGTTTTATTAAATGTTGTCACGGCTTCTCTAGAAGCAAACACGTCACTCTTCTTGTTTCTGGACATTCGGATCGATGTCCCCCGAGACGCCCGGCGTCCCCCGAGACGCCCGGAGGCCCCCGAGACGCCCGGAGGCCCCCGAGACGCCCGGAGTCCTCCGAGACGCCCGGCGTCCCCCGAGACGCCCGGAGGCCCCCGAGACGCCCGGCGGCCCCCGAGACGCCCGGCGGCCCCCGAGACGCCCGGAGGCCCCCGAGACGCCCGGAGGCCCCCGAGACGCCCGGAGTCCTCCGAGACGCCCGGCGTCCCCCGAGACGCCCGGAGGCCCCCGAGACGCCCGGCGGCCCCCGAGACGCCCGGCGGCCCCCGAGACGCCCGGAGTCCTCTGAGACGCCCGGCGGCCCCCGAGACGCCCGGCGGCCCCCGAGACGCCCGGCGGCCCCCGAGACGCCCGGCGGCCCCCGAGACGCCCGGCGGCCCCCGAGACGCCCGGCGGCCCCCGAGACGCCCGGAGTCCTCCGAGACGCCCGGAGGCCCCCGAGACGCCCGGAGTCCTCCGAGACGCCCGGAGGCCCCCGAGACGCCCGCAGTCCCCCGAGACGCCCGGAGTCCTCCGAGACGCCCGGCGGCCCCCGAGACGCCCGGAGGCCTCCAGTCCAGACCACAACTGGACAGTCTTACCTGGTTTTCCAGGATCTCCTCGCTGTCCCATAACTCCCATGTTGCCTTCTGGTCCTGGAAGACCTGGAGCCCCAATGCCAGGAGGTCCTGAAGGTCCCATCTGTCCTACTAGTCCTCTGGGACCGGTCTCTCCAAGAGGGCCCCTATCACCTTTAAGCCCTGGAGGCCCCTGTAGAAACAGGAACCTTAATAAGGCAACCTTTAGCATTTATTATCTTACCAGAAATAAAGTGCTGGATATCCCAAAACTTTATCCAACTACATGAAAATAAATCAGAACATAAATAAAATAAATTACAGAAACATCTTTGCTCCCTGTCTGGAAATATCAAACCTCAATATGTCTGACAGCATTTAAAAAAGATGTTTTTATCAACTGAGGAGCATCTCAAGAATCAAGTCCTTCCTCTCTCAAACTGATCTTGTGAAGGTGAATCAGGGTTGGACTACAGTGTGAAACCTCGTCTGGACGACTGCAGCTGCCACAACTTTGTCTTCTTTTGAATCCTCGGAGTTATCAGCTGCTTCTGTTTCCCTCCTGAACTCAAGCAGAAGCAGACTCTCGGTGTCTGCATCGCCTGCTGTCACCTCCTTACTTTGGAACAAATAATGGATCCAGACTGAAGTTATCCAACACATGAGGATCCATCGTACTTTCCATGTGTCTCAGCCAAAATGATACTTTCAGCACCAACAAAACCCGAGTTGTTGTGGCTGCGCGACGACACCACGAGGACCCGACTGCACGTGTGCTGGAAAAGCAGAATGGATGCTGGATTTGAAGGCTGTGTGGAGAGCGTAGCAGTCTCCCATTAGTGGCACTTGCTGTCTTTTCTCCGTGTTCTGAATACGGGTGGTTGCATGTCGGGGTTGATTGGAGGGTGATGCAGATCAGCTGGTGACTGAGAGCAGCTGGGTTCATTCCCCTCTCAGCCAATCAGGGAGTGACGACGCCCTTTTTCTGCGTTTAAGGAGAGAACCTGCACATCCTGGTCTCTCTGATCTTCCTCCACTGGCTGCAGACCTCATTAGTAGAGACTATCAGACAGAAACTCTGTTCAGGCCCTCTGGAGTCTTTAACTTTCTGGTTCGAGGGTTAGGGTTCGTGTCAGAAGATGAAATATTAAAGAAACGTCTTCCTGTAAATGCCGACGTACTGCGTGTGTGTGGAACGTTTCCTCCAACCCGACTCCAGAGAGGACCAGAAACAGGACTACGTGCTGTCTGCACAGCTGTCTGCGTCTGCCGACAGCGACGGCGCTTCACAGTCAAGCCTGTTGCTTTATTATTATTTATATTCATATTTATAATTTCTTCATTTCATACCAGGAGGATTTTATTCTGTTTCATTTCAATAGTCTGATTTTTACTGTGTAATTGTAGAACTTAAATATTTTAACCATGTAAAGCACTTTGTAACTTTGTTTTTAAATGTACTATAATAAAAAGAATATTATTATTATTATTATATCATCATCCTCCATGTCCAAACCACAGGATGTGGATGGTTTATCGCCATGGAGACGCCTCTCTTCCTCTCTGCAGTAAACAGAATATCTGAGCTGATGTGGATCTGATACTCACAGGGTTCCCCTTCTGTCCCTGAATGCCCTTCAGTCCTGAGACTCCCCGAGGTCCGTCTCTTCCCTCCTGGCCTGTTGGTCCCAGATCGCCCCGGTCCCCAGACTCGCCCTTCAGCCCGATCCTGTACATGGTGCCGGGTTCTCCCAAAGGACCGGGGGGCCCGGGTGGTCCAGGGATACCCAAGGAGCCCTGTGAGGCAGACAGGCAGGCAGTTAGTCTAGTTCCTCAAATTATTATTGTTATTATTATTATTATTATTATTATTATTATTATTATTGTTAAGAAGAAGAGGAAGAAGCATCTTATGATCGTCCCGTATATAACTCGAGGATGTGTGAGGAGATTTATATAAAACAAATAATAATCCAATCTTCACACTTCCAAAGGGAAAAATAAAGCTTGTACATAAAACAAACTCACAGTTTATGGAATTAAAGGCTAAAACGGTTCTGATTATGTATAAAATCAATTACTATCTGAAAGTTTCCAAATGTTTAAAGTGAGAGACGGTTGATATAATCAGAGGAATTTACACGTTCAAAACATAATTAGTGAAAACATTGAACCTTCAGAAATCTTTAAGGTTTTATTGTCTATTATCTGCCTCTTTTTATGTTTTTGTATATGTGACCAGTTATTTCTGTTATTGATAAATTCCACATTTCTAAACTTGGTGTACGTCTACATTAAACTTAACTCTGAAACAACCTGCATCCACATTAAAATCTGCTACTGAGCATGTGCGGAGGACAGAAAACCTTACTGCAGCAGATTCCAACAGTCGGAGCAGAGAAAGGTGATAATTAACTGTTAGTTATTGTTCTTGTGTTGCTGCCGTCAACGGTTTATTTCTGCTTTAACCAGCATGAAACCGGCTAATAAAGGTTTATTTCTCTCATTCTCTCTCTCACTCTAGAAACTACATTTTTCCTGAAAAGGTTCCCTGGAAAAGTTCCTGTGGTGAAAACGCCCGACTGGGTCCAAAGATCCTGGAACTTTCTGGGCAAAAAGGACTGTTAGTTTAAAGCTCCAGCAGTGTGAAGAGTGCACTCATCGCTTAACTTTTCATGTCCTGGGAAGATGCATTTGAGCGGAAACACCTAAAACAAACAGATGTGCAGCCACAGATAACAGAGCGAGAGCAGAGTTCAGGTCCACTGTCACAGCACGCTTCATTATTTTCTGTTTTTGTGCCCAAATCTGTGTTTTTTATAATCCTGGAGGGCAGACCCAGTATATCAGGACATTCTATATCTTCATGTAAACCATCATAAACGTCTTTAATACCATCAAGTTTTCTAACATAAACACACATACATGAGTGTCCATGTTGGTAAAGTCTCCCTCCCCCAACATGGACCTAACTCTAACCCGACTACTAAACATTTCATCATGATTTTATATAATCACAGACATTATTTCCCTTCACACTATTGATCTGATGTACAGGGAGCTTCAGAGATGTCTAACGGTCAGACTGCAGCTACGCAAACGTTCAAAGACACGTCAGACGTGTCGGAGGCTGGCGTGAAGTGAGATCAGCATATTCATAGGTGGAGGTGAACTCACCTGTGGACCAGACGCTCCTCTTCTACCTTTCACTCCTTTGAGACCTTTGGACCCCTGAAAACCGGCAGCACCTGGAAACAGGATGACATCACAGAGACAGGTGTGTTTTACCTGCTGGTCGGCTCAGATCAATCTAGTAGGGTTAGGATCATTAATGATCAGGTGTTTCTGGTTCTTACCTTCCCTCCCGTCTTCACCTTGCTCTCCTGGTTTACCTGGAGCTCCAGGGGGGCCAGACACCACAGGACAGGACACGCAGACTGCCCCCTTCTCACCTGACAAACATCACTCCATTAATCATTTACATACAGCGTAGACTCATGAAAACACGTCGTATTCCCCTCAGAAATCTGACATTTTAACCCTCAGAGGAACTGACAGACAACTGTTGTGGAGGAAAGAGGAGCGAATCAGGAAAGATGCAGACACAGGTGTCAGATGGGGAAGATCTCTTTTATTTCTACACACACAGTTTCAGCAACGTAGACACAGAGAATTCCAACTTCATCGACCGTGACGCCTTTTTATACCCAAACCAGGCTACGTGTGTGTTGCATGATATCACGTGTCAGCAAAGTTTCCTGTTTTTCCCAATTCTTGGCAAACACCTATTCTAAGGAAAGGTGGGACATCACCTGATATTTCACTGTTTTGGACTTTAACCAAAGTGGAAAGGTGCTCACGCACCGTGTGTGTGCACATACACACACACACACATTCCCTTCAGTTCCTGTTATTTTGGTGAGCTGACGCGTCTCTGCACATGATCTGTTCCCAATCTTGTACCCAAGTCAACCAGGACCATCACACCTCATGACCTGGTACTTAGCCAGGTCACACAGTTCCCATACACTGATCTAACTCCTACACAACATCACAGGTCATATTATCATGTCATGTGACACCATAAGCCCCGTCTCAGCCACTCACCTTCCTCTCCCTCCGCTCCTCTGGTCCCAGGAAATCCTAACAGGCCTTTTAGACCCTGAGCTCCCGGACGTCCAATGTTTCCCGGCAGGAAGTCTGACAGACAGAAGACGAACATTAAATCAGACCGCTGTGGACTTTAAGTTTCCCTCTGACTTCAGTCTTTGATCCATCGCTCATCTCCTTATCTGACTCTGGTTAAGACAGAGAGCTCTGAATTACTGACACTTTTCCTTTAAATATATAAAGTTTGATTCAAACATCTGTATTTGTTGAGGCAGAAAAATTATTCAAATAAAAGAGAAAAATGCTGTTTTTGTTTTTATTACACTCCTAATTTTTGGATATTAAAGTATTAAAGTGTTCTTCAGTAAAGCAAACTGAGAAGCAGCGTTTCCATCCGTGCTGTCCAGCTGAACCTCAGATCTGCAGACAGACAGCAGTGGAACCTCGCTACACTACAAATCCCAACATGCACTGCTTCTAATGTCTTTGTTTCCAACTTTGGATTCAGCTCCACCTGAACATCAGAGGCACCATGAAGCCTCCCTGAGGAACTCCGCTTTAGATGCTGTATGTTTCCTGAAAGATAATCTGAGACTGTGGATCAGAGAAGACCTGGACCAGGACCATCACCTGGTATTCCTGGTTCTCCTGGTTCCCCGGCAGCTCCAGGAGCTCCTGGTATTCCAGTCTGTCCTGGGGGCCCTCTGATGATGGGACCTGGATCTCCTGGATCTCCTTTCTGTCCAGTTGAGCCAGGTGGCCCCTGGGGACCCGGTGGACCGGTAATACCCACACCTCGAGGGAAAAACAGTCTTTATTTTTATTTATTTTTATATGTTTGAACTTTATTTACATTAAAGTTGATCTGAAAATCATTGTTCAGCATTGATTAATTTAGATTAATTGTGTCGTTCATGAAAGTGACATCATCAAACGTTTTTATTAGACACACATTTATTCAGCTGAAACAGAAAAGTTTCAGATGCTCACACGTTAGTTATTGATTATCTTTCAGTCCATCAAGTGATCAATTAACTGATCCACTAATCCTGATATGCAAATGGTCAATGTTTAATCAGTTTAAATTTAATAAATATACACATCAGTTATCATTTGACGCTGTAAGTCTGGAACAGCGTGCCGTCTTCTTCATGGAAAACATATTTGTAGGGTCAGAAATGTTCCAGGTGTTGAATCGTAGATGAGGGATCTCACTGTTTCCTGTCGTCTATCATTGCTTACCGTCTTCTGCATGTTGTGACAAAGACTGAACTGATATAATAATTATTTTGCAGACAGATTATTCTTTGGATAAGCAGAAACCTTCATTAACAACTATCCCTTACAAACCCTTTCATACCTGGCTCGCCCTGCAGTCCAGGAAACCCGATGAGTCCTGAAACAGAGCAGAGAAGAACAGTCACATGACTTTACCTGCTAACATGACAACACGCTAAGAACACATCAGGATCAGCACTGATGCTGCTTCAGAGCAGTTTTCCTGTTTACAGACCAAATTAAACATTGATGATTGATTCAGGACAAAATGACTAAATGTTCTTCTTTTGTTCTGGTTTCATTCTGTTTCTTCTTCTAGATTATTGGAACGCTGGGAATCTGTCCATAAACACTGATCCATGCGTACAAACATTTTGCAGACAGGAAACTGGAAACCCAGGTGGCGAACTGAAGCCAGACTGTATATTGATCCTCACACTTTTAATTACACTTAATGTCACATGTTCATTATGGATTCATGTTATCATGAACATCCAAACCAGCAGTGTTGTTTCTGCTTGTTCTACTGACATAAATATTACAAAACTATCCTGTAACTATTCGACACACTGACCAGGTGCCGATTGGTCAGGTGTCTGAGGACAGAGACGCTGATTGGTCAGGTGTCTGAGGACAGAGATGCCGATTGGTCAGGTGTCTGAGGACAGAGACGCTGATTGGTCAGGTGTCTGAGGACAGAGACGCTGATTGGTCAGGTGTCTGAGGACAGAGATGCTGATTGGTCAGGTGTCCGAGGACAGAGATGCTGATTGGTCAGGTGTCCGAGGACAGAGACGCTGATTGGTCAGGTGTCTTGGATGAATGTGGGCGTGTAGCGGGTGAGATATTTGTTGTTGGGCTACTTGATGAGGAACTGAACTGTACATATCATATTTATTCACTGTACGTACTCTCACCACCTTTTGTGTGCGTTGTTTTAATGTTTTTGGTGCCTGTTGTTATTTTTGTTCTTTCTTTTGCATTGAATCTGAGATCAAAGATTGAAATAAAGACTATCTTAAGGATGCTGAGCCTCCTGATGATACCTTGCTCTCCAGGGGCTCCTGGCGGTCCGCGGGTTCCCGGGACACCAAGCTCTCCCTTCAGGAATCTTTTCTGCCAGACTGTCTGAGATTAAACACATCAACACACACATAATGTGATATCTGAGCCACTTTCTCACCTTTATCCAGGTTTGTGTCAGCTGGTGACATGCTCTATGATCAATAACTGCAGCATCTTTAGCGATCAATAAGTCAACAGGATATTAATTATATGTTGTGGTCACAGTGCAGTAATTACATCTTTTCTCAGGATGAAGTTTAAAACAGAACTGCTGATAATTAAAATGACAGAAATTACAACAATTCTTCTTAAAATCTTTGAGCATCTTTATATTTTGTAGATTGTTTTTTTTGTTTGAGGAACTGAAGCATTTTGTAGTTTCTCTGACTGAATCTATAACAGCAGACTGAATGAACCCCAAAGCAGTCCTTAAAACTAGGAAAGGTTTCAAATATAGTCAGAAACAAGTCAGTTTCAGCTGTTTCAGCATCTGTAGCTCCTCCCTTCACAGATATATTACACATCTCTTATGTTTAATACAGTACGGTGCAGAAGTTTAGATTCTTCTCCATCAGCAGCAGCATCTGATCATCTGCAGCCAGAGTCATAAAGAACCATGTTCAGTCTGATCTAAACGTCACAGAGTCAGTCTGGGATCAACATGAAGGGACAGAAGCAGCAGCAGAAGAAGAAGAACTGCTGCTGCTTTAAAGGCGAAGCTGCTCACAGCAGATATCCATAAAGTTAACCAATAAATAAAAACTATTCAAAGCATCCTGACTTTATGTTTAGTGCACAGTGCTGATTTAATTCATGTTTCTCAGCTGAAGCTTCTTTATAATTTGACTTCCTGTCAACATGTGATCATCAGAGAACAGTTGAGACTCACTTCTCCTGGAAGACCTGGAGGTCCTTGGCCTCCTTTCTCCCCCTGAACACAAACACAGAAGCACTTTATGACAGAGACTCCAACATAAACATAAACCAGCAGGAAACACAACAAACAGTTTCTGTCAAATAATAAGCTGTTTAGTTTCCACTTCTGTCGTCTTGCTTTTCTTTCACTTTCTGATCTTAACTTCTTTCTTGTCTTATTGATCAACATGATTTTAATGATGATGATGATGATGATGAAGCATAAAGACAGTAGACGTACTCACCGCAGTTCCTTCGATACCTGGAGGACCCAGATAGCCGCGATCTCCCGGATCTCCCTGCAGACACAGAGTTCAGTCTGAACATGCTACCATCATGCTACACGTGTTTTTAACGTGTTCTTTTATTTTAGTGTAAAGTTTCTTGTTATTCAGCTTAAACATTTATAAAAACTCACAGATTCATTGTAATAATCAAACAGTTTAAAGTGATCAGAATGAATTATTGATCTGTATTAGTGTTTAATGAGCTGTGACAGAGTGGGGAGTTTGGCCCGGGTCTGGGTCTGGTTCTGGTTCTGGTTCTGGTTCAACCGTTTGTTCTTTAACTGTGTTCACTAATCTTTGATCCCTGAGAAGAAGAGGTAGACTGGAGTCCAGCGTTGGTGAGAGCAGGACTCTGAGTGCTGATTAACAGACTCCTATCAGTCAACCAAAGCCTGAATCCTCAACTTAAAGTCCTGAAGAAGGAAACAACGTTTGAAACTGAAGCAGCTTTCTGAGAGAAATGCTGAAGACCAGTCGCTCCACAGAGCAGCCTGAAGCCTGATCCGGCTGTTTAAGTGCCAGACACCAAACACCTCAGCAGGAAATCATAACACGGCTTTGTGGTCAAACGTTGATGTTGGATAACATTAAAATAACCCGAGTTTAGTTAGAGAAGTAGAATTAGCTTTCCTCTTAACATTCACACACTTCACTCTAACTGAATAATTTTCTTTATTATTTTTATTCCCATGTATAGACTTTATTTATTTTACTTTATTTTTATTTATTTTATTCAGTGTATTATCTTATGTGTTATCATGTATCCTCAAGACGTTTAGCTATTCATAAATGTCTGATTCATTGATCGAGGCCGAGCCCATCTCCTCCAGCCAATAACCTTTCCAGTGTAGCAGAATGTGAAGCTAACATTAGCTTAGCATAGCTTCGGTTACCTGTTGTCCCAGCTGTCCGGTGATTCCATCCTTCCCCGGCTTACCCTGCAACACAAACCCTCCGTTCACTAATCATTTCCTGGACAGGAACTAACAACTCAGCTCAGCTCAACAGTCCAACAAATAATGTCTCCAATAATCAATCACTAATCAATATTCACTTTGGTTTAAATGCATTAAATGCCAGTTTGTCCAGTTATTACATCCATAATGAATTAAATGTTTATTGACATTATTTGCACTAAATGATACAGGTGAAGCTGTTAAGGGTCCTGATGGTGAACAATAACTAATCAATAATCAATGATGTCTCTTACTAATGAGCCGGGGTCGCCCCGATCGCCCTTCTCTCCTTTAACACCCAGTTTCCCCGGCAGACCCTGGAGGAGAAAACAAACGTCCCACAGATGTCTCAATCAACACTAATTAACCAGAGAGAGAGACAGATAGAGAGAGAGACAGGTAGAGAGAGAGACAGATAGAGAGAGACAGGTAGAGAGAGAGACAGGTAGAGAGAGAGAGACAGGTAGAGAGAGAGACAGATAGAGAGAGAGACAGGTAGAGAGAGAGACAGGCAGAGAGACAGACAGGTAGAGAGACAGACAGGTAGAGAGAGAGACAGGTAGAGAGAGAGAGACAGAGAGAGAGACAGGTAAAGAGAGAGAGGCAGGTAGAGAGAGAGACAGATAGAGAGAGAGACAGATATAGAGAGAGACAGGTAGAGAGAGAGAGACAGGTAGAGAGAGAGACAGATAGAGAGAGAGACAGGTAGAGAGAGAGACAGGTAGAGAGAGAGAGACAGGTAGAGAGAGAGACAGATAGAGAGAGAGAGACAGAGAGAGAGACAGGTAAAGAGAGAGAGGCAGGTAGAGAGAGAGACAGATAGAGAGAGAGACAGATATAGAGAGAGAGAGAGAGAGAGAGAGAGACAGGTAGAGAGAGAGACAGATAGAGAGAGAGACAGGTAGAGAGAGAGACAGGTAGAGAGAGAGAGACAGGTAGAGAGAGAGACAGATAGAGAGAGAGACAGGCAGAGAGAGAGACAGGTAAAGAGAGAGAGGCAGGTAGAGAGAGAGACAGGTAGAGAGAGAGAGACAGGTAAAGAGAGAGAGACAGGTAGAGAGAGAGAGACAGGTAGAGAGAGAGACAGATAGAGAGAGAGACAGGTAGAGAGAGAGACAGGTAGAGAGAGAGACAGATATAGAGAGAGACAGGTAGAGAGAGAGAGACAGGTAGAGAGAGAGACAGATAGAGAGAGAGACAGGTAGAGAGAGAGACAGGTAGAGAGAGAGAGACAGGTAGAGAGAGAGACAGATAGAGAGAGAGACAGGCAGAGAGAGAGACAGGTAAAGAGAGAGAGGCAGGTAGAGAGAGAGACAGGTAGAGAGAGAGAGACAGGTAAAGAGAGAGAGACAGGTAGAGAGAGAGAGACAGGTAGAGAGAGAGACAGATAGAGAGAGAGACAGGTAGAGAGAGAGACAGGCAGAGAGAGAGACAGGTAGAGAGACAGACAGGTAGAGAGAGAGACAGGTAGAGAGACAGACAGGTAGAGAGAGAGAGACAGGTAGAGAGAGAGACAGGTAGAGAGAGAGACAGATAGAGAGAGAGACAGGCAGAGAGAGAGACAGGTAGAGAGAGAGACAGGCAGAGAGAGAGACAGGTAGAGAGAGAGAGACAGGTAGAGAGAGAGACAGGTAGAGAGAGAGACAGATAGAGAGAGAGACAGGTAGAGAGAGAGACAGGCAGAGAGACAGACAGGTAGAGAGACAGACAGGTAGAGAGAGAGACAGGTAGAGAGAGAGAGACAGGTAGAGAGACAGACAGGTAGAGAGAGAGACAGGTAGAGAGACAGACAGGTAGAGAGAGAGACAGGTAGAGAGACAGACAGGTAGAGAGAGAGACAGGTAGAGAGAGAGACAGGTAGAGAGAGAGACAGGTAGAGAGAGAGAGACAGGTAGAGAGAGAGACAGATAGAGAGAGAGACAGGTAGAGAGAGAGACAGGTAGAGAGAGAGAGACAGGTAGAGAGAGAGACAGATAGAGAGAGAGACAGGCAGAGAGAGAGACAGGTAGAGAGACAGACAGGTAGAGAGAGAGACAGGTAGAGAGACAGACAGGTAGAGAGAGAGAGACAGGTAGAGAGAGAGACAGGTAGAGAGAGAGACAGGTAGAGAGAGAGACAGGCAGAGAGACAGACAGGTAGAGAGAGAGACAGGTAGAGAGAGAGACAGGTAGAGAGAGAGACAGGTAGAGAGACAGCTGCGACTTACTGGAAGTCCAAAACAACCTTTCTGTCCAACTTCACCTGGTTCCCCCTGAAACATAAAAACAAAATATATGTGAAGACAAACAAACAGTCAGACAGACAGACAGACAGACAGTCAGACAGACAGACAGACAGACAGACAGACAGACAGACAGACAGTCAGACAGACAGACAGACAGTCAGTCAGACAGACAGACAGACAGACAGACAGTCAGACAGACAGACAGACAGTCAGACAGTCAGTCAGTCAGACAGACAGACAGACAGTCAGACAGACAGACAGACAGACAGTCAGTCAGACAGTCAGTCAGACAGTCAGACAGTCAGTCAGACAGTCAGTCAGACAGACAGTCAGACAGACAAACAAACAGTCAGTCAGTCAGACAGTCAGACAGTCAGTCAGACAGTCAGTCAGACAGACAGACAGACAGACAGACAGACAGACAGTCAGACAGACAGACAGACAGACAGTCAGTCAGACAGTCAGTCAGACAGTCAGTCAGTCAGACAGACAGACAGACAGTCAGACAGTCAGTCAGACAGTCAGTCAGTCAGACAGACAGACAGACAGACAGTCAGACAGACAGACAGACAGACAGTCAGTCAGACAGTCAGTCAGACAGTCAGACAGACAGACAGACAGACAGTCAGTCAGACAGTCAGTCAGACAGTCAGTCAGACAGTCAGACAGACAGACAGACAGACAGTCAGTCAGACAGTCAGTCAGACAGTCAGACAGACAGACAGACAGACAGTCAGACCTTCAGTTCTTTGGGTCCTTCAGCGTACAGTTTGATTCCTTTCTGTCCGGCGATCCCTGGGGGGCCGCGGTGACCCTAAAAACCAAACACAGCTGATGATGATGAAGATGAAGATGATGAAGATGAAGATGAAGATGATGAAGATGAAGATGAAGATGATGATGAAGATGATGAAGATGTTGTTTTGCAGGTTAGAAATGTTTAATTGTATAAAGTGATGATTTTTAAATGTGGACCTTTCAGCTCACCTTCTGTCCTCGGGGACCCGGGATCACTGGACTGGGACCCTCCTGACCCTGAGACACACATGACATCACAACCAACTGACTCAACGCTGAGGGTCATGTGATCAAACACAACATCACTACTTGTTTATTGTCAAAAGAACAAAGTCATGGTCAGACTCCTGAGGTGTCATCTGACGATACGTTCTCATTCAAACAAGTAAAAATAAGAAACAATAAATTCATAGAATAAAATAAATAGTTCAGTTAAAATCCTGGATTAAAATATAAATATACACACAGTGGAATAAATTTACCTCTGTGCTGGTTCAACAGCACTGAGATAAATATAAATGTATATGAGATATAAACCAATGTTAATGTGAGATGAAGCTGTGTGAGGAAGTTCAGGATCCAATCACAGAGTGGATCTCTGAGCCGGTGACGGCGTCGGCGGCGAGTGCTGCTGGACTCGTAACTGTTCTTCATGTTGAAAAGTCATCCAGCTTATTATCCAGTGACTGAACATTTGCTTCCCCGCTCTCCCAGTCTGACCAGGACCCCGGTCCATGACCCTGGTCCACCACCCCGGTCCATGACCCCGGTCCATGACCCCGGTCCACCACCCCGGTCCACCACCCCGGTCCACCACCCCGGTCCATGACCCTGGTCCACCACCCCGGTCCATGACCCTGGTCCACCACCCCGGTCCATGACCCTGGTCCATGACCCCGGTCCACCACCCTGGTCCACCACCCCGGTCCATGACCCCGGTCCATGACCCCGGTCCACCACCCCGGTCCACCACCCCGGTCCACCACCCCGGTCCATGACCCTGGTCCACCACCCCGGTCCATGACCCTGGTCCACCACCCCGGTCCATGACCCTGGTCCATGACCCCGGTCCACCACCCTGGTCCACCACCCCGGTCCATGACCCCGGTCCACCACCCCGGTCCACGACCCCGGTCCACCACCCCGGTCCACCACCCCGGTCCACCACCCCGGTCCACGACCCCGGTCCACCACCCCGGTCCACCACCCTGGTCCACCACCCCGGTCCACCACCCCGGTCCACCACCCTGGTCCACCACCCCGGTCCACCACCCCGGTCCATGACCCCGGTCCACCACCCCGGTCCACCACCCCGGTCCATGACCCCCACTTCCTTTGTCTTCTCCGTTTTCCAGGTACGGGAGCGGTTAATCCCAGACATGGATAATCCCCGTGGTTCATGGATCATGGTAGAAAAGTGCTGCCTACCAACACATTCGTTTGTTTGAACACGGTACTAAATTGTGCAAAAAAAGACAAACTGACCTTCTCTCCTGGTAAGCCCGGGAATCCCGGCCTTCCCTGTAAACAACAGCAGCAGATGTGAGTTCATCGGTCTGCTTCTCAAAGTACACGTTTAAATAAAGCTTCAGGTTTGCGCTTACAGGAAGACCAGAAGGTCCTGGTGCTCCTGGAAGACCTGGATCACCTGGATCTCCAGTCCGTCCCTGCAACACAATCAGAATCAGAGTGAGGCCTTTAAACAGTATCTGCTCACAGCACAACATGAATCTGTGATCGTGTGTTAGTGAAATGCGTCCTGGGAGTCGTAGGCTTAATGTCCACAGGTTTGTAGCTTTGACTTTTACTAACTAACACAGAGCTTCACGTTGATGACAGACTGTCAGTCACTTTGTGGACTCTACTTCCTGTCATCTGACTAACTGACCACTTCTCCATCTGGTCCTTGTGGTCCAGCTGGTCCTCTGATGTCTTGACCGACGGGATAGACGAGAGAATCTCCCTGAAACCAGAAACAGTGTTTAAACAAACATGTGAGGATCTGGATATCGTCTCTGTCTCTGTGTGTTCAGACATGAACTCTCACCTTTGGACCTCGAAGTCCCGGTTGACCCTGAAACACATGAACACAGTTAGCTTTAGCTTCACACAGCTCATTAGCCTAGATTAGCATCATCCTCTGTCACTAAATGAATGACAGGTGAACAGGACGTGTTCAGGGAGGAACAGCATCTGTAGGTGGGACTTACTCGCAGGCCAACTAGTCCTGGAACCCCAGGGAACCCTGGGTAACCATCATCACCCTGGAAGACATCAATCAATCAATCAGTCAATCAATCAATCAGTCAATCAGTCAATCAATCAATCAATCAATCAATCAATCAATCAATCAATCAGTCAATCAATCAGTCAATCAATCAATCAGTCAATCAATCAGTCTGTTTAAGGGGTAAATCCTCTATTAAAAGAGGTTATTCACTCACTGGAATCCACCTAAAGTTTGGAAATGTTTGAAATTCCCTGATCATACCTGATTGGTTAACTATGATGTCATCATGTCAATGATCAGTCACATAAACGGGACTGAGGATTTCTCTGGTCGCTTCATTTCTTTCCCTGCACCTTCAGGCTCGTTGTTTATTCTTTTCTCTGTTTACTTGTTTCTTCTCAGACATATTATTTATTTTCATTTCTATGCAGATGAAATGCAGCGTTGTCATGGTAACCTCGTACTTCAGTCTGAGAAGACTAAATGACAGAACTGCATCTGCTCAAACACCCCAACTACATGCTCGATAAATTACATAAACAATCAACTGGAGCTAATTAATTAACTGTTTTTTTACTGTTTTCAGATGCAGAACAGACTCAGGTGTCTGATGCACTTCAGACAATCACCTTTGTCCCGTTGCATCCTGGGAGTCCTGGCCGGCCAATGGGTCCCTCATGGCCGGGAAGTCCCTGTTCGAAAAAAATATTCATTAAATGTTCTCATCCAGTCTGCTGCCACAATATTTCAACCAGCTTCAAATGAAGTTAAATGTTTAAAATATTTTCTAAAGATCAAGTTTTATTTTGTTCTGCAGTGAAATAAATGCAAACAGAAACAGAAACAAGTTTTTTGCAGTGTCAGATTATACAGAGATGATTTATCTTCTATAATAACATGCTTGAATTTCTCTGATTTATTTGTGTATTTTCTCGCTCTTTGAATGTTGTATGATGGTTCTTACAGGCAGTCCTGGTGGTCCTGGAAAACCTGGTTTTCCTGGAAGACCCTGGAAGACAGAGGGACAGTTACTGACTGATGTTTACTTGCTTTATATCTACAGTCAAGTTTCCAGAAACACCAAATCTGTCAGGACAAACTGTGGAAAATGATGCAGAAGACAATGTCAAATATTTTACAACTGATGGAAAATCTGCAGCCATAAAACAGTTTGGATCTAAAGCAGCTGATAACAACATGCTGTTTGACGTGTCGCCCTCTGGTGGCTCAGAGAGAGAATCACATTTAAAACCTGGAAATCACATAAACTCATCAGACTCTGAACTGTCGACTCTCTTAATTCACAGGTTTGTGTTCCCGTCACTGCGTGTATCAGCCAACATGTTAACTTATCGCCAGGATGTTTTTGTCATTTCAAATGTTTCCTGTTACCATGGAAACGGTCAGTTACCTTGTGGGTTTCACCTGAGCCCTGTTGTTTTCATTTATTTCATTTTTATATTATTATTTATTATTTCTTGAAAAGTGATGTTATTCACATCATAAACATGGAAACAGATATCAGTCACTATAACTATGGAAACAGACACCAGTCCCTGTAACCATGGAAACAGACACCAGTCCCTGGAACCATGGAAACAGACACCAGTCACAGGCATCTGGTTCTATGGTTTCTTGTCTGATGAAGGTCAGAGATCATCATCAGTTGTACCCGAGAGCCTTTCAGTCCTGGAACTCCTGCTCCTCCCTGCCGACCCTGCGGACAGAAACACAGAACCTGAAGAGAACCGAGGACGGAACCTGGAGGAACTCCTCCATGTGTGCAACGACATCATAATAACAGTAATAATGATTAATAATAATATTAATAATAATGATGATAATAATGTAAACCAGCTGACAGCAGCATCAGATCATCTTTTATCTAACTTCTTAAAACATATGTGAAGTGATTGTTACCTTCTCTCCAGGTAACCCCTGGTTGCCCTCGTTTCCAGGGTAACCAACCACTCCAGGAAGCCCGCCGTATCCAGGGTAACCAGCCTCCCCCTGCAGCAGACAGAGCAGAGTCTCGGTCAGTTCATCACGTGAACAGGTAAACTAAGGTAAACCTTCTGTCACCGCTACGTTTCTCTGCGATCGATCATTTTAAATATTGATCTCTGTGATCGATCATTTTAATGAAAGCAGATCACAGCTGCAGTGCAGATGTGGACTCAGGTGAACTCATGCTAGCTGCCAGGTGAGGGTCTGTGTGTCAGTGAAGTGAAGAAGCTGAACTTTCTCTGTGATCAATCATTTTAAATATCAATGCAGTTGATCACAAAGCTTTTGTGGTTGTCACGGCGCCGCTGCAGCGCGGACGTGGTGAACTCAGGTGATGTTAGGTGAACTCAGGTGACGTCAGGTGTGGCAGATCCTGGCTCTGGTCCAGGTGCATTCAGGTTCATCAGTGAACAGACGGACGTTTCATGTTCAGCAGAGAGGAACCAGCTCTTATTCTCCTCCTCACTGAACACACCTGAGATCACAGAGTGCACACCTGGGTGGTCCACAAACCACACCTCAGTCCATCAGACCCCAGGAGATCCACATCAGACTCTATAGATACACATTAGATCCACATCAGACTCCAGTCTCAGGTTCAGGGTCAGCCCTGTTCACAGTCGCCTGAGCACTGAAGTGGAAACACTCAGATTGATGTCAGATATTGATTCTCTACTGTCAGCTGATCATCATCAGTACACCTGCAGCTCTTTATGACTCTCTCTCTTCTGAAGAGAAACAACACATCAATATTTACATAAACGACAACAAGAAGATTCTGTTTATCGTCTGTTTGGATTTAATATCAAACAAACAAAAGAAACTAAAATCAATTTAATTAAGAATCACTGAGCTAAAGTTCTTATTTAAGATAACTAAAACACCTGAAAACATCTAAAAATACAAAAAAACAAAAATGCCTGAAAGCACATGAAACCAGCAGAGTTCACTGAGTTCACTAAACTCAGTGAGTTCTGGTTCAGAGCTGCTCACCTTTTGACCTTTGACCCCATCACAATGACACAAGGACTTCCCGCTGCAGTGACACACCTGCAGAGACACAAAACATAAAGAAGGTTTCATCTGTCATTAAGTGCAGATTCTCTGTGATCTCATCAGATCAGTCAGATGTGTGTTTGAGGGAGGCAGACAGACATCGTGGAGGAAATGACTGCATGTTTCTGCTCAGGAAGCATCTTATGAACCTTTTTTCCCAGAAACATCTGAACTTCAGATGCTCTTAGAAACAATCGTCTCACTTCCACTTTTATGATCCAATAACATGAAATCTCTGAGCAACACATTGAATCATAAACTGTGACTGTGAAAAGTGAAAATATCCTGCAAACATTCGATCACAACGTTTCGGTCCTCAAACCTTCATCAGGAAACTTTCATTCAGTAACATGAAACATAAAAAGCAGAAACCTGAAAGTTTTCTTTATTCAACTCTTTTCAGTGCTTTAAATCTTTTTATGACGTCTTGTGTTTCATTTACATCTTGTCTTTATGCCTTTTATGTTTTATATAAAGTTGTGTTTGATGTTTTTAAATATACAGTTAAATATGAAAAATGACTTTCCAGTGTGTACGTCATCGTCTTCATCACTAGACTGAGCGTGAGGTTTCCTTGTGATACTTTTCATCTCTCAGACATATTTTAGTGAATTTAAACCCAAACACGTCTCTGTATCCTGCAGGTGTAACAGTCGTCTTCCTGTGATAAACTGAAGCAGCAGACAGCAGCATTCAGACAGACAGGCTGATGTCGTCTTATCTTCATTCCTGTCTCACATCCCGCAGGACGCCTCGATGCCAGGAGACGCCTCAACACGTCCGGGACCGCAGCAGAGCATCGTGGGTAATGTTCTACATTCAAACGAGTCTGTGTCTGAACTCAGATCAGATTATCTTGATGTGTCCTGCATCAGATGACACATTTGACCCTCATGACCTGCTTTACAAACCCAACTGTTGAACATTTATTTTACCGTCGCTTTAAACTTTTAAATGTTTCCAGCAGCAGTGAAACAATTTATCTGAAAGTGTCGAATATCATCTGAACACCTCAAATATTTCACAAATGTGTCAGAAATCTGATTTAAATCCTTTTTTAAAAACATGTATTTAGTTTTGTCCAGAATAATATGACTAAACACACCAACACACACACCAACAAACACACACACACACACACACTAACAAACACACACCAACACACACACACCAACACACACACCAACACACACACACCAACACACACACACCAACACACACACACCAACACACCAACATACACACTAACAAACACACACACACCAACAAACACACTAACAAACACACCAACACACACACACCAACACACCAACACACACACTAACAAACACACACACACACACACACTAACAAACACACACCAACACACACACACCAACACACACACACCAACACACACACACCAACACACCAACATACACACTAACAAACACGCACACACCAACACACACACCAACAAACACACTAACAAACACACCAACACACACACACCAACACACACACTAACAAACACACACCAACACACACACCAACATACACACACCAACACACACACTAACAAACACACACCAGCAAACACACACCAACACACACACACCAACACACCAACACACACTAACAAACACACCAACACACACACACCAACACACCAACACACACCAACAAACACACACCAACACACACCAACAAACACACTAACAAACACCAACAAACACCAACAAACACACCAACAAACACACACCAACACACCAACACACACACCAACACACACACCAACAAACACAAACAAACACAGTAACACACCAACAAACACCAACAAACACACTAACAAACACAGTAACACACCAACAAACACAGTAACAAACACCAACAAACACCAACAAACACACTAACAAACACACCAACAAACACAGTAACACACCAACAAACACAGTAACACACCAACAAACACAGTAACAAACACCAACAAACACCAACAAACACACTAACACACACACCAACAAACACAGGAACACACCAACACACCAACAAACACCAACAAACACAGTAACACACCAACAAACACCAACAAACACACCAACAAACACCAACAAACACAGTAACACACCAACAAACACCAACAAACACACACACACCAACACACACACACCAACACACACCAACAAACACCAACAAACACACCAACACACACACCAACACACACACACCAACAAACACACCAACAAACACACCAACACACACCAACAAACACACCAACACACACCAACAAACACAGTAACACACCAACACACACCAACAAACACACTAACAAACACACCAACAAACACACCAATACACACCAACAAACACAGTAACACACCAACACACACCAACAAACACCAACAAACACACCAACACACACACACCAACAAACACACCAACAAACACACCAACAAACACAGTAACACACCAACACCAACAAACACACCAACAAACACACTAACAAACACACCAACAAACACCAACACACACCAACAAACACACCAACAAACATCATCACACACCAACAAACACACCAACACACACACCAACAAACACCAACAAACACACCAACACACACACCAACAAACACACCAACAAACACACCAACAAACACACTAACAAACACAGTAACACACCAACAAACACAGTAACACACCAACAAACACACTAACAAACACACCAACACACACACCAACAAACACACTAACAAACACAGTAACACACCAACAAACACAGTAACACACCAACACACACACCAACAAACACACTAACAAACACAGTAACACACCAACAAACACAGTAACACACCAACAAACACAGTAACACACCAACAAACACAGTAACACACCAACAAACACAGTAACACACCAACAAACACACCAACAAACACACTAACAAACACAGTAACACACCAACAAACACAGTAACACACCAACACACACACCAACAAACACAGTAACACACCAACAAACACACCAACAAACACACCAACAAACACACCAACAAACACCAACAAACACACCAACACACACCAACAAACACACCAACACACACACCAACAAACACAGTAACACACCAACAATCACACCAACAAACACACCAACAAACACCAACAAACACACCAACACACACCAACAAACACACCAACACACACCAACAAACACACCAACACACACACCAACAAACACACCAACACACACACCAACAAACACAGTAACACACCAACAAACACACCAACAAACACACCAACAAACACCAACACACACCAACAAACACAGTAACAAACACCAACAAACACACCAACACACACCAACAAACACACCAACAAACACCGTCAAACACACCAACACACACAGTAACACACCAAGAAACACACTAACAAACACACTAACAAACACACCAACACACAGTAACACACCAACAAACACACCAACAAACACAGTAACACACCAACAAACACACCAACAAACACACTAACAAACACACTAATACACACAGTAACACACCAACACACACAGTAACACACCAACAAACACACCAACAAACACACTAACAAACACACCAACACACACAGTAACACACCAACAAACACACCAACAAACACAGTAACACACCAACAAACACACCAACAAACACACTAACAAACACACTAATACACACAGTAACACACCAACACACACAGTAACACACCAACAAACACACCAACAAACACACTAACAAACACACCAACACACACAGTAACACACCAACAAACACACCAACACACACATAGAAACGCAGTATTTTATGGATATTCCATAACTGACTTGATCCAAAATGTCAGGTTGTACTTTTGTGTTCTGAAAGAGGAGATAAAGGCTGTTTGATAAGCAGCAGCCTCACAGATGAACCAAGGCCAGAATGCAGCCATCGCCAGACGAAACAAGACAAAGACCTGAAACACAACCAGAGGTCACACATGTATGATTTAGAACTGATCTGCTTCCAAGCTGGTTTTGGACTTTCATACATGTGTGACCTCTGGTTGTGTTTCAGGTCTTTGTCTTGTTTCGTCTGGATTCTGGCCTTGGTTCATCTGTGAGGCTGCTGCTTATCAAACAGCCTTTATCTCCTCTTTCTGAAGTACAGTTTGATATTTTGTGGCTCAGGTCAGTTATGGAATATCCATAACAAGTAACACACCAAGAAACGCAGTAAAAATATTAAAGTTTGAACTTTGTTAGATTTAATTAGAAACAAAATCTTTATTCTTTGGTTCATTCGCTGCTGATGAATGAAAGAAACAAACTTTATTTCTTTCTTCAAACTAGAATCTAACTGCTGCTCCCAATGTCAGACTCTGTGTGTGTGTGTGCGTGTGTGTGTGTGTGTGTGTGTGTGTGTGTGTTAGTAATAACAGCAGATCAGGACAAAAGGCTGAAACAGAAAACAGACGAACTAAAACAACAGACACAGACCAGACTGTCTGTCTGTGTCGGCTGAAGACAGACAGTCGGTCAGACAGACAGTCAGACAGACAGTCAATCAGTCAGACAGACAGTCAGTCAGTCAGACAGACAGACAGTCAATCAGACAGACAGTCAGACAGACAGACAGTCAGACAGACAGACAGTCAATCAGACAGACAGTCAGACAGACAGACAGTCAGACAGACAGACAGACAGTCAGACAGTCAGTCAATCAGTCAGACAGACAGTCAATCAGTCAGACAGTCAGTCAGACAGACAATCAGACAGTCAGTCAGACAGACAGACAGTCAATCAGACAGACAGTCAATCAGACAGACAGACAGACAGACAGACAGTCAGTCAGACAGTCAGTCAGTCAGACAGACAGTCAATCAGACAGACAGTCAATCAGACAGACAATCAGTCAGACAGACAGACAGACAGACAGACAGTCAGTCAGACAGTCAGTCAATCAGTCAGACAGACAGACAGACAGACAGACAGACAGTCAGTCAGACAGTCAGTCAATCAGTCAGACAGACAGTCAGGTTATTGTTATTGTGATTTCCTGTCTCACATTCTTCGAGTGTTTGTACATTCTTTTATTTCCGCAGTAAACGCAGTTCGACACGCAGCAGCAGAGGTTCTGCAGCTGCATCATGAGGCTTTCTGATTGGACGTTTTTTAGTGAAATGCACCTTGGGAGTCAAAGTAGTCCAGTGTTTACATCCATGTAGCTTCTAGCATCTTTAGCTGTAATGATTAACCAGGAGAGTTTCATGTTTTCACAGACTGACATGAAAATAACTTCACATCAAGCTACAGAAAACAGAACAGACCATCTTTTATGCTTCCTGTGACACAGCATTTATAAATCTCCATATAAAGCGGCAGAGGGCGTCGCCACCAGCATCACACTTCGCCTGCTTTTAGCGCCATCACGCATCACTAACTGCACGTTCCCAATGGCGCCTGGTCACATGATCATGATGAGGATGTACTTCAGTAACACTGCAGCGCAGGCTTGGAGAGTTAAAGGTTGAACTCTTCATTGTTTTGTTGATTGTTTTTATTTACAGGCTTTTTTTGTTCAGCTGATGCATTTGAAGGTTGCTGATTTACAGTCATCCAAACTTTCCCTTTTTGAATCACAATAAAAATAAATTCATTTCCAGGTCTATTTTAACATAATGTCTGTATTTTTTCTTCATGGTGCTTTAAGCTGTTAAAATAAGAGTTCGCCCATCTGCTGTTAAACTGTAATCCATTTAATGTGTCGTTCACCACAGCTGTCATGTGACCATGACGATTGTTTTCATAACTACAGGTATCCTGCTGGGGACTCTGGTTTTCCGTCTCCCAATATCCCCTTCCAGCAGGATGCTTGTTGACTGATTGGCTACTGAAAAACACAAATTACAAGACGACTCTGCAGCGAACAGGATGAAGTTTTCTGACTGACTAAAATAAAAGAAGCTTTGTCCACGACGTGATGTTACTGTGAAGTCTCAGTTTTAGCCAGTATCTTCGTCATATTAGCATGAGCACACAAAGCCAGTTTACTGTTGACAGTGAAGACGTGCGCTCAGACACCAGGCATCAAAAAAACTAAATAATGTTTGAATCATTTCTTATTGTAGGAAACAGATTGGACGACTGAACATCAAACAATGACAAGTTGTCATTTAGGCCGCGTTCAGCAGCGTGGCACTACGACACAGGGCGCCACGGTGGTGGAGGCGTGTCGTTTGAGGTACCGGTGAGACAATGAAATATAATCCAGGAAGTCAAGTTTGAGTTACAGATTAATGTGTTTAAGGATTATCAGAAGCAAAAATACTGTTCTAATAAAAACAATGTTTTCACACCCACTAATATTTTAGCGTGTTGGCGTAGGCGCTGGCGTGCATGTGAGTGGGCGCTGCAACGGAACATCAGGTTGTGTTGCAGCAGAGGTTGAGTTCAGTTCAACTTTGTGCCAGACGGCCTCGGCAGTCGCTCCTCCTCCCGCAGCGTAACCACACCGCCACCATCCGCACAAAGAGGACGGACCTCTGACTGACCGCCATACCCGGGCCCTGATCATGTGACCAGGCTTTAGTTAACGGCTTATCAGGAACGCCAGCTAGTGATATAAAACTATATTATAAGAGCTATATTATAAGAGGAATAAAAGAGGTGCTTTCCATACACGTCACCTGCTCAGAACAATACCCATGATTCATAGCAACATAATAACATCCATAATAATGTCAATAATCAATAATTATCTGTTCTATTAATCTGTTACTGTCAATCAAATTCAACAAACACTGACTTCACACGTCTGACAGTTGCCAGACACAAACACACACGTACACACACACACACACACACACACACACACACACACACACACTCCAGAGGACATTACATTGACTTACATTAACTTCCTGAAGTTTTATTCTAACCTTAATTTAACTCTAAACTAAAGTTTTCACTTTAAAGTTAATTATTTTCAATATAGGGACTTTAACTTTAACTTTTTGCTTTTTGTCCCCATAACATGAGGAACACCTGATACACGCGCACGCACGCGCGCACGCACGTACATACTAACAATAAATACAGACTTTTCATCATTTTAATTGACCCCCTTCCACTTAATTCACAGAAACTATTAATATCTCGGGGTGTGTTCGCTCACCCTCTCGGCGTGTCCCGGAGCTGCGGTGCAGCAGAGCAGCAGAACCAGCAGCGTGAAGGTCCGCCGCCTCGGTCCGCCTGGAGGCTCCATACAGACGGACACACAGCTGCAGAGTCCCCGCTGCTCCAACGGACTCCGGTCTGAACTCACAGCGGCGCGGTTCGGCTCGGTTCGCCTCGGGCTCCGCTCCACAATTCGCTTGAGTTCGGCTCAGACAGTCGATCCGTGCAGCCGCTCCTGTCGGGCCACCGCAACTTGCTGCGGGATGGAGACGGAGTCCAGAATCAAACCCGCAGCACTCACTCCCAGACTTCCGGTCTCAGCTTCAAAATACAACACATGAGCACATGAAATATATTCACCATCCAAAACATTAAAGTTACACCATACACATCAGATTAATCTATATACACACATATAAATATATAATAATACACCATATAGATCACATTCATCTATATACACATGTATAAATATATAAAGTTACAGCAGCTGTATCACTCTGAAATCTCCAGGATGTGTTTTAATCAAACCAAAAGGAGAAAATGCAGATATCACACAGAAATGGTAGAAATATCAGTACTTTTAGTGCCAAGTTGCTTCAGACAATCTATATTTCCTAATGTGGGACAGTTCTGTTCAAAATGTTAACGGCAGTTACAAACCCTCCGCTCATACATGTGGATGTTACATGAAGAACTGAGCAACATTAAAAAACAACATACTATAATAGTTTTGAAGTATTTATTAAAAAGATGTTAATGCACAGAATTAAATGCACAGCTAAACTGAAGCAGATCATACTGTCCCACTTTACAAATCATATTTCCTAAAGCAGGACAAAGGAACATTAAACTGAAATAACAAATTGAGAGTGTATTTACATCATATTATCATATTTTTGATGAACATTTACATTTTCCATTTAGCAGATGTTTTTTTCCAAAGCGACGTACATCTGAGTCTGATACAACACCAGCAGGGATCCAATCAGGAGACAACAACACCAGTAAGACCAGTAAGACCAGTAACATCAGTAACACCAGTAACACCAGTAACACCAGTAAGACCCATAAAGCTGAAGTTTGTCCGATAAGACGTAGATGCCAACAGAGTCTGGTAACTGGTTCCAGCAGCAGGGAACTACAGAGGAGGAGAGTCCAGCTGGTGACTCAGAGTCCTGATGTGATACCAGACTACGCAGAGAGTAGAGGACGAGAGGGAGTGTAGACCTGAATGAAGGAGTGTAGACCTGAATGAAGGAGTGTAGACCTGAATGAGGGAGTGTAGACCTGGATGAAGGAGTGTAGACCTGAATGAAGGAGTGTAGACCTGAATGAAGGAGTCCAGACCTGAATGAGGGAGTGTAGACCTGAATGAGGAGGTTCAGGTGTTTTAGTTGCTGTTCCTGAGCAGCAGCTGGTTGAAGACGCAGCGCTGCGTTCTGGATCATCTGCAGAGGTTTGAGTGTTCCTGCAGGGAGGCCTGCCAGTAAGGAGCTGCAGCCTGAACCAGCAGCTGCAGCCTGAACCAGGAGCTGCAGCCTGAACCAGGAGCTGCAGCCTGAACCAGCAGCTGCAGCCTGAACCAGGAGCTGCAGCCTGAACCAGGAGCTGCAGCCTGAACCAGGAGCTGCAGCTCAGACAGGAAGGGTCTGATCCTCCTGATGCTGTTCAGGACTGAGCGACTGAGACCACGAGAACCTTAAAGGATCAGCTGGTCATCAGGTTCCAGCAGACTCTGATGCTGATGTTTAGTTGTATGAAGGAGCGGCTGGATGACGAGGAGCTCGGTCTCAGAGAGGTCCAGCTGGAGGTTCTTCATCCATGCTGATATATCAGCAGCATGAAGAGATCCTAGCGGAGACTGTGAGGTTTTCAGGTGGGAACGACAGGAAGAGCCGGGTGTCATCAGCAGAGCAGCGGTAACCATAGAAACCATGTGAGCAGTTGAGTGCACCAAGAGATGTGGTGCATAATGAGAAGAGAAGGGGACCAAGCACTGACCCTTGAACAACCCCTGACACCCCTGGACACTTCTCCCCTCCAAGATCCTCTAAAATATCTCCTGACAGGTCGGAAATGAACCAGCGGATCCTGAGATACCGAGCTCAGTGAGTGTGAAGAGGAGTTGGTGGTTAACTGTATGAAAGGCAGCTGACAGGTTTGAGATCGAATGAAGACAGAAGTGACAGGAAGTCAGCTGGTTAGGTTTTGTCAGTGTGGATGTTCATGTCTCCCATGACAGTTAGTGGAGTGTTATCATCAGGCTGAGGGGAACATGTCAAGTTCAAAACAAAGTTCCCAAGTTGACATCATGGTGGGCGGTATATGACAACTACAACCAGCTGAACAGGAGCAGAAACACTGACTACATGATATTCAAAGAAGGAGTTGTTTAGTGGCGCGAGCTTAGTGAATTTCCAATGCTCGGAAATGAGGACCCTCGTCCCCCTTCTGCGCCCAACAGGATGGGGTGTGTGTGAGAAAGTGGAGTCGGCAGAGAGCGCAACTGGAGTGGGAATATTTTCTGGACAGATCCAGTTTCAATCCTGTTTTGTTTGCAGCTGATTGGCTTTTCCATAGACCAAATAAAGGAGGACTGAGTAGAAGAGCAAGGCAGCAGTAGAGGGTGTGAACCCCATCAGTGACCCACCTATTGAAACTCAGAGAGTGAGGCCAGGAAGTGCTCGGCTCCAACAAAGCCTGACAACAGCTTCAATCCCAATCAAACTCCAAAATAAAGTTTCAAAAACACTCACCAACAAACTGCTCTCTGCAAACTGCGAAGGACCGCGAAGGCTCAGTCTGCAATCCAGGGTTTCCTGTGAGATGATAAAGCACGAAGAACTCCGGGGAAGAAGTAAAGTTAGTAACATGCATTAATAGTAATAAAATATATAGAGATGGAGAAGAGGAGAGAGGAGCCCAGTGCATCATGGGAAGTCCGCCAGCAGTCTAGGCCTATAGCAGCATAACTAAGGGCAGTCTAGGCCTATAGCAGCATAACTAAGGGCAGTCTAGGCCTATAGCAGCATAACTAAGGGCAGTCTAGGCCTATAGCAGCATAACTAAGGACAGTCTAGGCCTATAGCAGCATAACTAAGGGCAGTCTAGGCCTATAGCAGCATAACTAAGGGCAGTCTAGGCCTATAGCAGCATAACTAAGGGCTGATCCAAGGCCAGCCTGGTCAGACCTAACTATAAGCTTTATCAAAGAGGAAAGTTTTAAGCCTACTCTTAAACATAGAGAGGGTGTCTGCCCCTCGGACCGAATCTGGGAGATGGTTCCACAAGAGAGGAGCCTGATAGCTGAAGGCTCTGCCTCCCATTCTACTTTTAAAGACTGTAGGAACCACCAGTAAACCTGCATACTGGGAGACCAGTGCTCTAGTGGGATTATACGGTACTATGAGTTAAGATAGTTAAGATGGTGTCTGACCATTAAGAGCTTTGTAAGTAAGAAGAAGGATTTTAAATTCTATTCTGGATTTTACTGGAAGCCAATGCAGTGAAGCTAAGATGGGGGAAATATGATCTCTTTTCTTAGTTTTAGTCAGAACAGGAGCAGCTGCATTCTGGACCAGCTGCAGAGTCTTTATAGACCTGTTAGGGCAGCCTGATAATAATGAGTTACAATAATCAGCCTAGAAGTAACAAATGTGTGGATTATTGTTTCTGCATCTTGTTGAGAAAGGATGTGTCTGATTTTAGTGATATTACGAAGGTGAAAAAAGGCAGTCCTTGAAATATGTTTTATGTGGGAGTTAAAGGACATATCCTGATCAAAGATAACTCCCAGATTCCTTACGGTGGTGCTGGAGGCCAGGGTAATGCCATCTAGATTAGATAAATCATTAGATAATGTGTTTCTAAGGGGTTTAGGACCAAACACAATAACTTCAGTTTTATCTGAGTTTAGCAGTAAATTGCAGGTCATCCAGGTCTTTGTGTCTTTAAGGCTGCTTGGAGTCTAGATAACTGATTGGATTCATCTGGCTTCATTGATAAATATATTTGGGTATCATCTGCATAAAAATGGAAATTTATGGAGTGTTTCTGAATAATATTCCCTAAAGGAACCATGTATAAAGTGAATAATAAAGGTCCCAGAACAGAACCTTGAGGAACTCCGTGTCTAACTTTTGCTTTTATGGAGGATTCATCATTAACATGAACAAACTGAAATTGATCTGATAAATAGGATTTAAACCAGCATAATGCAGAACCTTTAATGCCAGTGAAATGTTCCAGTCTCTGTAACAGGATCTGATGGTCAACAGTGTCAAATGCAGCACTAAGATCTAACAGGACAAGTACAGAGACAAGTCCTTTGTCTGATGCAGTCAGGAGGTCGTTTGTGACTTTAACCAGCGCTGTCTCTGTGCTATGATGCCTCTAAATCCAGACTGAAAAGTCTCAAATAAGTTATTGTTATCTAGAAAGTCACATAACTGATTAGCGACTGCTTTCTGGAGGATCTTAGACAGAAAAGGAAGGTTAGATATGGGTCTATAGTTGGCTAAGACGTCTGAATCCAGAGTAGGCTTCTTAAGGAGGGTTTAATTACAGCTACTTTAAAGGACTGCGGTACATAGCCAGTTACCAAAGACATATTGATGAACACTACTGGATTCCCGCCATACATAAATATTTACATATACATATTGCTCATTTTATTTTGGAACGCGGAGCCTGCGGACCGGAAGTCCAGGCTGCAGGTGTTTGCTGTGGCTTTACAGGTGAGCAGAGCGGTGAGCTGCGCGGAGCTGCGCGGCTGCGGACCGATAAGCGGATAGACTTTCTCAGTGTTTCTTCTGATATGAAGACCGAGTGACGCTTCAGACGGAGCGCCAGACCTTCAGGTAAGACACCTGTCTTTGAATCACCTGAGCTGTTTGTCTGACGGATCAATTAGTGGCAGCTGCTGCTAAACATGCGCCGATTGATCCTGATCAGCTGATCATTAACCTCTAATCAGCTGATCATTAACCTGCAACCAGCTGATAGTGATCCGTTAATTATCTGTTAGGAGTCTGACGTCAGCTGTTAATTAACCTTAATGATCCGCTGATGAAGCTGCGGAGGAAGTAACGGAATACTTTTACTCAACTGCTGCTGCAGTACTGCAGTATGTGCATGAGCAGCATCAGAGAACTTCAATGTTCAGCTGGAAAGTTCAGTAAACTCAGAAAACTTTACTGTGTCTACTTTATACTCACTTTATGTATCACAGTCCTGCGATCTTTGACCTTCCTTAAAGCACCACAGCCTAGAGATTCTCCACTTCAAGTAGAAATCCTTCTTTCATGATGTAAAAATGCTCCTTTGCTGTGCTTTATTCTAACTAATGAATGATGTTTAAATATGCTTCTTCATTCATAAACTGACACACTATGTTTGATTTTCAAAGTGAAGATAAATGAAGTGCATGGAAGTAGAAAGTAGCAGGAAATTAAAGTTGAGCAAAGTGCAAGTAGTTGTTCTTGAATCTTACATTACTGGAGTAAATGTACTCAGTTACTTTCTACTGCTGTTGTTAACAGACAGTTCAGTCCTGTAACATGAACACACACATCCATTATATCACATTATGTTACATTACATTATACAGTATTATATTATATTATATTATATTATATTATATTATATTATATTATATTATATTATATTATACCATTAGATATTATATTGGATTAAGTTAGTTAACCATGCATTTCAAGATTTTTATTCCAGTTTATATCAAGCTGAGTGCACAGTAGAAGAGCATAGCTTGGATCATTTCTTGAAGAATGTCCCACTTCCTGGATTAGAGTTGGAGACTCATCACATGTTTTAATGCTTTCTGGATGTGTTGTCTGTATTCTTGGTGAAGTTGTACAATGCCATGATAGAAAATCAGTCAATGCTTTGACAATGCATCCCGTCACAATATGTCTTCCTCCAAACTGAGGACAGACCACCAGCTGATCAGCACTTTCCAGCCTTAAAGTCTAAACAACAATTATAAAGTGTTCGTCTTAAGTGCTTTCCCTCCGTCTGGAGAGTTATTCCAGGTGGTGTCAGTCAGTCAATAACATGAGGAGGCTGTTTCAGGTAATGTTCAGTCCTGCTATTGTAATATTGCTGGATGCTGAGAAAACCTTTGACAGGATTGAATGGACATATTAAATTAATATTTTAGCAAAGTTTGGATTTGGTTCCCTCTGTATGAAATGCTTTGGAGCAGTCCACCATGAAGCAGTCAGAAGCAACAATATTCTTTCTGATCCTTTCCATCTATATCGGAGGACATGGCAGAGGGGCCCTTCAACATTTATTTTAGCTCTTGAGCCCTTAGCCTGTGCTATACATGAAAAACCAGAAATAATGTGTCTCTCAATGAGTGGACATCAGTTCAAAATGAATTCATACGCTGATGATATTCTGTTGACTTGATCTGACCCACTGACCTCCATACCCAAGGTGTTGGAGGTAATCAGTAAAAGTGAAGGCTCTGCCTCTTTTGTCTGGAAACCTGAAGGAAGGAAATACTTAAATATCAAACACCAATAAACAAGATTTTCTAATCCACTGGTCCAGGTTTACTAAGAACCATTAGGGATGGTTTGAGAAGATGGACAACTTTAGAGAAGATATACTAGAAATGAATGTCCTTGCGGGTTCATATCCTGCACTCACCTTCAAATCCCTCAGTGTTGGTTTTAAGAAGTAAACAGAACATTCTCTCAATTTCTATGGGAAGATAAAAAACCTAGAATAAATCATAAGAAGAGTCCAGGTGGATTGGGTTTTATCTCTTTTACCTTTCATACAATACCAGATTCCCAGTTGTACAACTTCAAAAACAAACTGGGATTGACTGGAGGGACAGATAATTAAGTTAAAAGCCTCAAAGGTAACTACATAGGTTGCCATGAACATCTATATAACAACCTTAAAACATTGTAAATGAGAGGGGAATTGAATGGCATGTGGACATATGTTAGCTTTTCTTCTTCTTTCCTCCCCCAGTAGCAAAATTCAGACAGAAAAGAACCGGAGTATCTCACTGCTAACCCTAACCCAGCTGAGCGGGAAAGAATTTAGAGGAACGTAGTATCAACGTCCGAATGTGTGAGATTTAGGGTAATATAAATGAAAATACTGCACAGAGCATATATCACCCCTCTAAACCCTCAGCCACACTTTCAAAGATCCTGAACATGGATGTAACTCTATTCAACATTAGCAGGCCTCAAAACAAAACATCATTCTGATGGAAACTAATGAAGGTCAAATGTTTGAACTTAAATAGTAGTCAGAGGATTTTCTAAACTTTATAAGCATGGAAAAAGCTGCATCATCCCTGTTATGTCTTGATAGGGGAGGACATCTGATCGCATTTGGGAAACAACAAGGTCATTCCTGAACTCACAACAACTTGGGCTCTTTGTAATTTAACAAGGTCATAATATTCACTCCTGGTCTCAACCATTTTGTTTGTCTCTGTAACGTAATGTTTTTTTTTTTTTTTAAGTATTTTCATATGTATGAGCAAAGCATGTGTTGATGTATTATCATGTGCATGCATGTGTTCATATGGGCACACTATAGGCCCTATTTTAACAATGATCTGACGCCCACGGCGTGAGTACGTTTAGGGTTTGTCCAAATCCACTTTTTCTAGTTTAAAAATGGTCGCAGCAGCGGGTGCATGGTTCAGAGGGGTTTCCCATAGTCTCCTAATTCAAGGGAGTTTTCAGCATAACATGCAATAAACCAATCAGAATGTCATCTCCCCTTGGTGGATTATTGTTATGAAGCTGCATTTGCCAAAAAGCAAGAAGGAAGCGTCAGTGCAGAGGAAACGGATCTGCTTCTGTGCAAAGAGAAAGTACACAATCCATAACGAGCACACTGCTGCTCCTGGACCCTCCCAGGGTCCCAGACCACCAGGTTAAGATCCACTTCAATCATTTGATGCAAATTTATCTTTGTTTTTTGGAAAGATTTGTTTTTTAAATTATATCTTTGGTTTATTTAAAATCATTTGTTCAGTCATGGAGCAACAGGTCAAACCAGCTGAGTTTTAATTGCTGAAAGTTTGGAACCTGATCACTGCAATCTCAAAAATGTCAAAGAATATTTGTTAAATATTGTTCTAAAATAAATCATTAATTTTAATCATGTAAAGAATCATTAACACAGTTATCAGGACTTCTGCTGGCAGCAGATAGAAGCTGCAGATTTACTTTCTTCTTTAGTTTAATCATTGTTTTCACTTTATTTATTTCCTCATGTCATCATATATTAATGCAGCAGGAAAGTTAATCTGTGTCTGATCATGTTTGTGCGCTGTGACGTGTCTGAGTGTGCGTGTTGTGCAGCCACCCATGAAGCCGCATAGCACTGTCTTAAAGTAACAGTGAAACATTGCACCATTGACTTCAGACCAGGTTTTTGTTGTTCAGTCCCTTTCTGCTGCTTCTAGATAGCGATGTGCCAATAATGCACCTGAACACATCTCATTTTAAGACGATAGACACTCAGATGGGCGCAAGTACGTTTGCTATTTAAATAACGAGCACAGATTTTATTTTGTTGACCCTGAACGCAACAAATTTATCCTCCTCCACTTTGTGACTTTGTGTTCACTCGCTCAGTGAGTTCTATTAGATCCTCCAGAATATCTTCTGATTGGACCATTTCATCACGCTGCACCTGGATAGTCATCTTTCTCTGTGAAAGCCAAAACTCAGTGGAACATTTACCTGATTATATGAAGAACTGTAGTTCAGACCAATCAGCTGTGTGACCACTGAGTCTAAGCTTCATCTTTGGTCTTCTCATTAGCGCAGGTTGTCTTACTTTTAATTTGACAGCTTTACATTATTTATTTCTAAATGACATCGTGGGTGTGTGTAGCTTTGTATTTTCTATTGAGTATGGTGTGTTCTATGTATTTTTTGCTCTGTGCTGTTGTATGTTTTGATTGTGGCGGACTGCGGACGTAAATTAGCTTTGAGCTAACTCTGGTACAGTGCATCTTTTATGTTAAAAACTGTACACTGTGCTGTTCTTTGTTTTGCATAATGTTTGATATATCTTAGCTAATATATCAGGTCTGTACTTGGATGTTATTTCTTACTTCTTACTGACGGAGTTGTCTGGTTTATTGTCCTCTATTCACCAGAGTCCAACATCTCTGCTGTGAATACTGACATCTGATATGTCTGTTTTTAATTCTCAATTCAAGGAATGGTTACTCTAAATGCCACTTTCCCGCTCTCTGGATCCTTTGATCCATCTGTAACTTATTGGACTATTTCTCCTAATTTCTATCTTCTGTTATTATTCAGTGTTCGTAGATCGACATCAGGTTCTGAGATGATCCATGATGGTACAACTGACCAACAGACTGCAGGGCACACATTAATATCAATAATACAAATTTCCCTGCCTTAGCTGGGTGGCGCTGCCGTCGAATTGGACATTGCACGCCGTCGACTGGGTGGCAGTGCTGTCAGCTGGAGAGCTAAATCATTAGATAATGTGTTTCTAAGGTGTTTAGGACCAAACACAATAACTTCAGTTTATCTGAGTTTAGCAGTAAATTGCAGGTCATCCAGGTCTTTATGTCTTTAAGGCTGCTTGGAGTCTAGATAACTGATTGGATTCATCTGGCTTTGTTGATAAATATATTTGGGTATCATCTGCATAACAATGGAAATTTATGGAGTGTTTCTGAATAATATTCCCTAAAGGAAGCAGATATAAAGTGAATAGTAAAGGTCCCAGAACAGAACCTTGAGGAACTCCGTGTCTAACTTTTGCTGTTATGGAGGATTCATCATTAACATGAACAGAAGAAATGCCAACTGAGGGTAAGACATCCTTAAACAGTTTAGTTGGGATGGGCTGATGGTTGATGGTTTGGATGAAGAAATGACTGAAGTTAGTTCAGTTCAACATCAATTTGAGAAAAACAGTCCAAATATTATTTATCAGTGGCAGCTGGTGACTCAAAAAAATTGGGGAGAACAGGAAGAAAACCAACATGAAATCTTACTACACACCACATCAAACTATATGATTGTCCCACCTGATGACATTTTTATCTGCCAATAAAACAATTTGCCTTGAGTGGTATAAAGGCTGCTTCTTTAAAGACATTTAACATATACCTGCTGTTTCTAAACAAGGAAATGCTCCTTTTCGCCGTGGAGTGGGTTAAATGTTATTCTACCAACAAAGTGAAATTCAGATTTATAGCATTGTTCTATTGTGACAACAAATTTATGTTCTCATCAGAAACAGACAACATATCACATGATTTACACGTGTTTCCTGTCTATTTTCTTAGTGTACAGAAATTCAGAAAAACTTTCACAGATCTAAAAAATGTATTAATGCATTAAATACTCTGATCTATGTGTATGATATAAAAAATACAGTCTACAAAGCTGACATGTTAACATTAGGGGTGAAACAGATCACAAAACTCAAGGTTTGGATCATTTTTAGGATCAGTGAAAAAAAAGGGAGGGGACAAATAAAACTTTGTTTTCCATTTGTTCTGTAACACACTTATAACCAGAAACAGCAAAGAATGGTCTTAAATAAAAACAACATTTAAGATTAAGTCCAATGTTTAAATAAAATAAAATAAAATATGTAAAATATTCAATGCTCAGTTATTGCAATATGAGGCATGAAACCTTCCTCTTTTAAACACGGTATGAATGAAACAGCCTCTGATGATAACGTAGAAACAAACAAACAGCCAGTTAGCAGCTAGATGCTAATTAACATCAAACAGCAGGTAAACATAACTGCAAATGGAATCAGACCATTAGTTTGATCAATTACGATCAGTTACACTACAAGTTAACACTTGTTATTGTAGTTACTTTAAGCTTAATACTCAATAACTAACTACAGAACCAGGTAGAAGCAGCCAGACCTCCTGCACACTAATCACACAACATCAACAGGTGACTGAACAACCACTCAATTAAAAAGCAATGAGTGAGTCCAGACAGCTCACTGTAACTTCAACAAGCAAACTACCGTTACCCACAACACATTATATGATCTCTGCTGCATTCTGGTTAAAGAGAGAAATTCACTGAAAGCCACACAGAGACATTTAACCATCAGAGATGAAATTAGAGCAAAGAGACAGAGAGAGAGAAGCTGGATCTGACTCATGTTATCTGACGTCTTCTTTCTTTCATGGAGATGAAATATTAATGTCATAACGTCCATTTGTAGCTGTTGGTCATCTTGTTTGTTAGTTAACGGAACTTTAACCAGTCTGATATCATTAGCAACAATACGTACTCTGTTGTATATTTGCCAGAACGGGTCCAGATATGTTTAAGATAAGCGGGCCACATTTACTGCACCATATGTGGGCCACTTTTGGTTTAAACCCACATTAACTATTGTCGACTGGGCCAGATCTTTGCCAAAGGTGGCCCACATTTGTTTTGGGATGTTTGGGCCATATTTGTTATTTTACTTGTGGGCCACTTCAGACTCACATCCATTTTGTTCAGGCCAGGAGAAGACCAGCAGGGCCTGAAGTGGCCCACTTCCATATGCAATCTGGGTTCTGTCGTTAGCTTAACAACAGTCCTTAACATCCTTCCAAGCCAACTGTTGGCTAACAAGCAGCTATCTACTGCTGCTACTCTGTCTTACAGTGGAGAGAACTGAACTAGATGTCAATATTGCATTCTGGCTGCTGATTGGTTAGAGAGGACATCCTCCCTTGGAGCATCGTTTTACATGTCTTGGCCAATCACAGACTAGCATGTAAAAAAATTAAGTACCCCCCCCCGTTGTTGAGAGCTGTGTGTGAAAATAAATGAGATCTTCCCCATCTGACACCTGTGTCTGCATTTTTCCTGGTTCGCTCCTTTTTCCTTCACAACAGAGAAGAAAAATATTTTATAAATAATCCTGAGATTTGTAATGGGTTATTTCAACCAAATATTCTTTTTTTATATGTTGATCTCCCTCTTGACTTTCAAAAAATCGTGTCAACCTCCTCTGCCTCAGTGGGCCAGACTCCACTGCTCTATATATTTTATTCTATATATTATATTATATATTATATGCAAGGTGCCAACCTGCTCATCAGGTGTTCTAACGCTCATTCAGACTGATGGTTCAGCCTTCAGGAGCAACTTGGGCTTCAGTATCTTGCTCAAGGACACTTTGACAGACCGGAGGAGCCGGGGATCGAACCACTGACCTCCTGATTGGTGGTATAATAATGAATTGGTGTTTGCTGTAGCGCCCCCTCCAGGACAAACTGTCATGATCTCTGATTTATTAATATTTCTTTGTCTCCTCTGCAGGAGGACGAGCAGCGTCGCAGCAGCGCAGCGTCATCATTGGCTGAGAACCAGCTGGAGGTGGAGTCACATAGTGTGGGCGGACTTCCTCTCAGCAGTGGACAAGATGCTGCTGACATCCTGCTCCGTCCCCTGGAGCAACAGCTGGCTCTGGTAAACAAACAGACAAACATGTAATAAACATGTAAACACATATAATAAACACATAAAGGTTAGGATGTCTCAGCTTGAGAACAACAAATTAACATATAAACACATAGAAAATCAGTTAGAACCTGCAGGTTGTAACCTCAGCTGAGTGATCAGTGATCAGTAATTGGTGGGGATGTCTACACTAACTCACCTGTCTGTTTCCCCTCAGGTGTGTCCTGGTGCTCTTGACAGCTTCACCAGCGGTCCTCGGGGTGAGTTCCTTTATTGTGCCTTCCTGTGGATGGCTTCAAACCAAGTGTGTTTACATGTGTTCGAGTATTTTTGGAGATTGCCCTCCTGAGCCTTCTTTAAACTGACAATAACTTTATTTAGCTCACTGGTCAGCACCTGTCAGTCATTGTCTGGTTGTTTTTAAAACAAAGCTATGAGCTCAATAAACCCAACTAAACATTAATCAGCAGCAGCGTAAATAATGTCTTACTCTTGTTAGCTGTATATTAACAGCAATGTGCAGTATGAAAGATTAAAAGGGAATAAACGCAGCATTTCTTTAACATCGCATGCTCTACACAAATCAGCAGGTTCTTATTTAAACCTGTGAGGAGCAGCACGCTGAACACTGTCGGCCTATACAACTGTTTCAGAGGATCCTGCTTTTGTGTTGCACCAGATCGTGGTGCTGACAAACCTGGAGCTGCTACCTGGAGTAGTCTGATAGAAACCAGGACACTGATCCTGGTTCTGGCTGACTGAGATGCACATGGATCATCGCAGCAACATACTCTGACAAGCCAGCCTGTACACAAGCATACATTCTCCTCAGTCTAGCGGGACCAGAGGCTTCTGAATGTGATCAGTCTTTTGTGTGCACAGGAGAAATGAAAGAGCCTGGCCACAGAGGACACATCCTCTTTCCCGTGGAATCCAAAGAGAATCTTGAATGCCTCAAGAGATAATTTCAAGAAATATGCAACTCTCAAACCAATGTTACAATGGAAAGATACAAGTTCAACATAATCAGAAGAAACAATTGAATCATACGTCAGTGAGTTAACACTCTGAGCAAAAAGCTGCAATTTTGGAGATCTCCATGAGGAGTTTATTAGAGATAGACTGGTATGTAGCATTAATAATGACATTTTATTTATCTAAGGCTGTCTCCATGTGACGAATCCATGAGAGGACTGAGGAGCACAACAAAACACCGGCTTCTCTGCAGCACTCCGTCACAGGTGTTGCAGTCCAGACTAGGTTCATGAGAAAACAAAAGTATGAGATAAAAATGAAAAACAGAGAAAAGAAAAGAGACACAGTGCATTGCCAACTGCACAACTGTGGAGGTAGTCATGCAGCTGAGAGACAGTGCCTGCAAAAAAAGTGCCTGCAAAAAAAGGAATCGTTTTGAAAATGCTGCAAGTCCAAACAACAGTCCTACAACAGGCAGAGATCTAGGACAGATGAAAACATTCTGTGTCACTGGAATAACACTGCAAATGAGTGTTGACTCAACTGATGGACAGATAGAAGAAAATGATGAAATGGGTCACTGTGTAAAGGGACTTCTAACATAAGCTACATGCATGCAGGCAAACTGGACCTGTCTCATTCAGTAAAGACGTTCACCACTTACGCCCTACTGTTGTTGACAGAATGCAGGGATTGGGTGTCATCACTCCTGTCTCTGGGTGTCATCTATGGTTGAAATCAGAATATGTATTGATTCAAGAGATCTGCTTTGAAAAGGCAACATCACCCTACATGTGCTGCGGAGGAAGTTGCTGCACAAATGTCAAATGCAACTCTTTTGGCAGATATCACTTGACCACACATCTTTGATGCTGAACACTTCTGAGCACTTCTTGCACTTCTTTTGGTTGCTACAGATGCCATCATAGTTGATGACATAATCATCGGAGGTAAAAATGTTGAAGAACATGACGCCAACTTGAGAAAAGTGCTCCGTCATGCCAGAGAGGCTTAATGCTCTGAAGTGAAGGCCTCAAAGTCAACCCCTCCAAAGCAGAAGCAATTAGTGAAATGCTAGATTTCTAGGGAGGGTCAACTACTTTGGAAATTTCATTCCAAACTTCAGTCAGCTGACGGCTCTACTGTGACGACTCACACATAAAGACACTGCAGGGACTTACCATGAACAGCAGCAAAATGTTTTTGTAGCACTAAAGCAACACATGTCCTGCCCACCAGTTTTGTCATACTATGACATTAGCAAGCTGGTGACACTTACTTGTGATGCTTCACAGTATGAACAACAGAAAACCTGTACCTACGCCTCATGGACACCAACGGAGACAGAAACTAGATATGCTCAGATCCAAAACGGGCTGCATTTTGTGCGTGTCAAAAATTCAGCGATTATAGCTAGTGATCATAGACACAGACCACCTCTGGTCACCATACTGAAAAATCTCATACATGCAGCACTGGCAAGACTATAAAGGGTACTAGACTACTCTCAGGACTTCCACAGTTCAGCAAGCTGATGAGGACAGTTTTGATGTGATGACACTTAACTACATATCCTCTTCTCTCTTTGAAGAGTTAAGGAGCCAGACACTATCATCAAACTGCATACTCTCCAACATGCTATTCATCCTTATTTTCCTTTAGAGATGAACTAACTATTGAAGAATACAAAAGGAGTACATCAGCATCACACATAGAGGGCATCCTGTTGCAGAAGCTACTAAACGGAGAACAAGAGGCATAGATAACAGACAACATCAACAATGAGATACAGTTATGCACTGTGTAACAGCACAACATCACAGCAGCTGCATCCAACTCCAGACCTGCTTTGGCCAACTGTGGCAACAGACATCTTTGAATAGTGCAGACAATAGCACTTAGTGCTAGTGGACTCATATTCAGGCTGGTTTTACCGGCTTCATGACGTTACCTCAGCAACACTCATCACAAAACTCAAGAGACGCTTTCCAGTTCATAGAGCAACACGCAGAGCACCCCCAGTCTAATGGATCTCCTGCACAGAGACTGATATCAAGGCAAACACACAGTACTCAAGGAAGCTGCTTGAACCACATATGCCTAGACCACTGAATGTAAAAGCTTCTCAATAAGACAATAAGACATTGTCAGAAAAGATGAAGCCTCTTCAGCCTCTGATGGAAGGACAGGTTGTCAGGTTGCAGACCCCACAAAGGTACAACCGGATGGGAAAGGAGATTTATCTCATTAACTGAGAAGGAAAAGCTGTACAGGAGAAGCATTTCATCTGCAATTGAACCTGCCCCATCACAGCTCAATGTAAGTAACAATGACCACCAAAATACTGGACTTGGGTCAAAATAATATAACACTCTCACAGGAGATAGACAGTAAATGATGGATACTGAGCAGCTCCAGGTTGAGGTGCCTCTGAAAGTCTCTACCAGACACGCTGGGGTTGTGTTAGCAAGCTAAATCCCAAATACAGAGACTGAATTCACTCATCAGGTTAATTCATAATAAGAGCTGACAATCAGGTGTTCAAGTCAATATTTCAAGTCTGTTTTATATGTTGTGACCTCAGTTTGTGTACATGTGTATTTGTTTGATAATTGATAATTCACATTGTTTATATATGTTGAGAAGAGTAAGAGTGTGTTTGGTTATTAATAATAATATTCATAATTATGAATTATTAAATCAAAAGATTATTAATGTTAATCAATAATTTGGGCACCAACTGTAACAATAATTAATAATTATCAGAGATAATTAATCAATTCTAAAATTAATAGAATTATTAATATGAATTAACAATTACAGGGCACCGCCGGTAAACCAGGACCAGTAACCAAACAAGGTCTCATAAAAGAGTTTAAAAGAGAACATTAATATCTGAGGGATATTAATATTCACAGGTGAACAAAGAAGGATTGAACTCGAGCTCTGTCGCCTTCAGTTTTAACAATAATGACAGAAGGACTTCTCTTTAAAGATATAACAGTATTTATTAAACTTAGCAGGATCAACAAAGTTAACAAATGCTTCATCAAGATGGCGATGTGGCACAAAGCACACAACAGTAGTCCTGAGCAGGACAAACATGAAACAGTCTAGCGTGGTGAACACAACTAAACAGGCAGCAAACTTCAAATACTCCTCAGAGTAAAGCAAAAGGACTCAGCGGTCCGTCAATGTACACAACAAAGAAAATGGTAGCAATAAAGCTTAAAAAGCTAAAAGCTAACAAAACATCAACACTGATGCTAAAACTAACACGCTATAACACTGCCTCTGCCTGGACTTAAACCTTGGTCGCTTCAGAAAGCAAACAGGGTGTCCGTCTTTCTGTCCGGTTCGGATGCTTTCGGCAAGCTGGTCCTCGGCGGCATGGCGGAGGAAACAACAGAGTCGGGGCAGAGAAGTTCCACGCCTTCCTGAAGGAAACCCTGTTCTTCTGCAGGAGGTGAGAGCGCTGGTTGCAGCAGCGGGATGGTGTTCAGGTGAACACGGGCAAAGTCTCTTCTGGTCCGGCGAGGTGAAAGACCTCTTTGAGGGGAAACATGCTAGACTGAATAATAATTTAGTCAAGCTGATTCGCAGAGGGACAGAAGTTCCCTTGAGCTCAGTTCAACATGGAGTACGATGTTTCTCTGTGTGCATTGGTTTTAAAGGCGCAGTGATGTCACGGCTGAGAGACTGTATGTTGAGGCCGTTTCCTGTTTACTATGGACTCCCATTGCCTCGGAAAGTCCGGAGTTCTGGCGTCTTTATGGAGAATCACGGAAATGTCCTTCAGGCCGCCTTATCAGGCTGGCATTCAGGCCTTTCTTCCTTCCTTCCTTCGGTCTGCTGCATTCACCACTTTACAATTGTATTTTGTACATTGTACATTGTATGGAGAATGATCTAAGCAAAGGGGATGCAGATCAGTCACATCTATTGATCTGTTACAGACGTGTGTTACCTGCTGGTTCTGGTTAGCGTGACTGCCGCCATGTTTGTTATGTTGCATCCTCGATATCATGGTCGATAAACCAGCTGTGAAGTTATTCCTGCAAATATGTCTGCATGTAATATGTCAAGCTGTGAAACTGAGCCAGCTCTCGACTCACAGCTCACTGGAAGGAGGAATGATGGAGGATAGGTGGAGGAATGATGGAGGACAGAAGGAGGGATGATTGAGGATAGGTGGAGGAATTATGAAGGAATGATGGAGGACAGATGGAAGGATGGTTAAGGATAGATGGAGCGCAGAAGGAGGACAGAAGGAGGGCAGATGGAGGAATGATTGAGGATAGACGGAGGGCAGATGGAGGAATGATTGAGGATAGACGGAGGGCAGATGGAGGAATGATTGAGGATAGATGGAGGGCAGATGGAGGAATGATTGAGGATAGACGGAGGGCAGATGGAGGAATGATTGAGGATAGATGGAGGGCAGATGGAGGGATGATTGAGGATAGATGGAGGGCAGATGGAGGGATGATGGAGGATAGATGGAGGGCAGATGGAGGGATGATGGAGGATAGATGGAGGACAGATGTAGGACACAGGGCTGTTGTGAGGCAGACAGCTACAGAACATTAGTCCTGACAGCAGATAGAGCGATAGCCACATTCCTGCTGCTGATAGCCACGCCTGACTGCTAACCCCGTTTACACAACGCCACAGGAATGTAGCCTGCAACACAAACACTGCTGCATGCTGGGAAACTCTCCGTCTGGGGCCCACAGTGTCAAAAAACACTCAGATACTGAAGATCTATAAAGAGCGACAGTTAGTGTCTATACATGAAAAGTGACAGTTAGTGTGGATGTCTGAAAAGTGACAGTGTGGATATATAAAGAATGACGGTTAGTGTGCATATATGAGTAGTTACACTTAATGTTCATATACAAATGTGATCAGATTTCCATTTACGTCCTAAAACTAGATAAAGAGACATCAGTTAAACAAATCAGACTAAAATCTTACACTTGTTGTTTATTTATTGAGGAAAATGATCCAATGTTAAATATGTGTGTGAGGAAAAAGTAGTGAACCTGCAGGATTACCAGTTCACTAGAAGGAGAAATTAGAGTCAGTGTTTCAGTCAGTGGGACGATGATCCAGTGTGAGTCTGGGAGGTTCTGCCTTATTAAAGAAGAGAAATCTGGGTCTTCACTGTCAGAGTCTGAGCTTCACAGCAGGTTTGTGGATCAAACTAAAGAGATTTCTGAGGACCTCAGAAGAAGAGCTGCTGCTGCTCATCAGGCTGGAAAGAGTTAAAATCCATTTCTAAAGAGTTTGGACCAGTCGACTGTCAGCAGATCATCTACAAACTGAAGACATCCAACACGTTGTTTCCTCCCACGATGGTCGAACAACAAAGATCACACCGAGAACAGGTGTGTGATACTCCAGGAGACCACAACAGACCCCAGAGGAACATCCAGGAGACTGAAGGCGTCTCCTGCAGCGGCTACAGATGTTCATGAGTCCACCATCAGGAGAACATCATGGTGTTCATGAGTCCACCATCAGGAGAACATCGTGGTGCTCATGAGTCCACCATCAGGAGAACATCGTGGTGTTCATGAGTCCACCATCAGGAGAACATCGTGGTGCTCATGAGTCCACCATCAGGAGAACATCATGGTGTTCATGAGTCCACCATCAGGAGAACGTCATGGTGTTCATGAGTCCACCATCAGGAGAACATCACGGTGTTCATGAGTCCACCATCAGGAGAACATCGTGGTGCTCATGAGTCCACCATCAGGAGAACATCATGGTGTTCATGGCAGAGTTACAAGAAGAAACCAACGACTCTCCAAACAGAACATTGCTGCCGTCTGCGGTTCACTAAAGACCACGAGGAGAAACCAGAAGGTGATGGAACAAAGTTCTGTGGACGGATGAGACCAACATCAAACTCTTTGGCTTAAATAAGAAACATCATGTTTGGTGATGAAACACCAGGACCAGTATCTCTGGACCAGGACCAGTATCATGAACCAGGACCAGTATCATGGGCCAGGACCAGTATCTCTGGACCAGGACCAGTATCATGAACCAGGACCACTATCTCTGGACCAGGACCAGTATCATGGGCCAGGACCAGTATCATGAACCAGGACCGGTATCATGGGCCAGGACCAGTATCATGGACCAGGACCAGTATCTCTGGACCAGGACCACTATCTCTGGACCAGGACCAGTATCTCTGGACCAGGACCAGTATCATGGACCAGGACCAGGACCAGTATAATGAACCAGGACCAGTATCTCTGGACCAGGACCAGTATCTCTGGACCAGGACCAGTATAATGAACCAGGACCAGTATCTCTGGACCAGGACCAGTATCATGGGCCAGGACCAGTATCATGGACCAGGACCAGTATCTCTGGACCAGGACCAGTATTATGGATCAGGACCAGTATCATGGACCAGGACCAGTATCTCTGGACCAGGACCAGTATCATGAACCAGGACCAGTATCATGGGCCAGGGTCAGTATCATGGACCAGGACCAGTATATCTGGACCAGGACCAGTATTATGGATCAGGACCAGTATCATGGACCAGGACCAGTATCTCTGGACCAAGACCAGTATGATGGAACAGGACCAGTATGATGGACCAGGACCAGTACCATGGACCAGGACCAGAACCATGGACCAGGACCAGTATGATGGAACAGGACCAGTATGATGGACCAGGACCAGTACCATGGACCAGAACCATGGACCAGGACCAGAACCATGGACCAGGACCAGTATGATGGAACAGGACCAGTATGATGGACCAGGACCAGTACCATGGACCAGGACCAGAACCATGGACCAGGACCAGTATGATGGACCAGGACAGCTGGAGGTCTTTGATGGAGCTGTGAGTTCTGAGTTGTACCAGAATATCCGTCTGTGAACTGAAGCTCAACAGGAAGTGGGTCCTGCAGTCAGACAACAACCTGAACACACAAGTCGTTCTACCAAAGAACGTTTAGAGCAGAAGGAAGATGATGTTCTGGACCAGCTGAGTCCAAGTCCTGGTCTGAGTCCTGTAGAGATGCTGGAAGGACCTGAAGCAGCAGCAGAGGAGCTGAGACGGTTCTGTAGGAGGAACCAGCTGATAAACGCTTACTGGAAACGTTTGGTTGTTGCTGCTAAAGGAGGTCAAACAGTTACTGAAAGCAAAGCTTCACACAAATATGTGAGATCGCATCATTTTGCTCAATGAATGAATAAATTTAATGTTTTTGTCTCATTTGTTTAATTGGGTTTTCTTTAATTTTAGGACTTACATGGCATTTAGTGTGGACATATGAAGAGTTACAGCATTTTCACAGAAGTTTATTTATTATAGTAACCTGAACCCTTATTTGTACAACACATTTCAGCAAGAAGGTGATTCAAAGTGCTTTACACAGATCATAAAAGGCATTAAAACAGAATATAAAAGCAAGACAAGTAAAAAGACATAAAAAACAATTAAAAAGTGTTACATTTGGAAATAATAAAAAAGAAGAAGACTGATGATTTAATCCCCGGCTCCTCCAGTCCACATTTCACAGATACTGAACCCCCGATGGTTGGTGTCCACGTTGGCACCTTGCATGGCGGCTCCACCATCAGCGTGTGTTTGAATGGGTGATAATTCAAAAGACTAGAAACGTTCTATATAAATGCAGCCATTCACGTTTATATGGTGTACATTATAAACATGTTTTATACATTACACATTATCAACTCGTTTTAATTTAAGGTGGACATTATAAACATTTGTGATTTGGACTTTGCAGCAGAAGTTGGTGTTTCATGGAGAGCAGAGTTTAAAGCTGTGATCGTTTGATTCATATCTGATGAACAGAAGCTGCTTCACATCTGTGCTCATTCAGACTGTTCAAAGAGTGTGTGAGTCAGAAAAAATGAAGCATGATTGTCACTGATGTTATCTGACACACACACACACACCTACACACACACACAGTCAGCTGTCTGCTTCCTGAGAATCTCGGAGATGCTTGTCGGTCTTTGGAGAGTGTTTACATTCCTCACTGTCTGAACACAGAGCAGAAAATACACCCCAAAACACAAAATTATCTCTGCTGCAGTCTGAACAATGGGAATATGCACCGAACACAGAATATACACCTTCCTCCTCTTAAATCATGGTTCACCAGAACCTCTTTCTCCATGACCTCTCTGAACTCTAAACCTGTTTGTGCTTCAGTGAAGCTGCAGTCCTTCTGATACCTGGTACCTGAAATTACTCCTTCACCACCATGACAGGCACCACACACCTGGCTACAGCTACAGCGACTGCTTCCACAGTTCTGCATTCAGCTTATTCAGACTTCATGTCTTCAGGAAAATGATGCCCAGAGTTGTGAGATGTTCTCAGTTCACCCTCACTACCGGTTTATCATACTCACCACCAGGTGGTGCTCAGCTCTGCTCCTATCTGGAGCGTCTAAAGCTGCGTTCAGCAGCCAACAGGCAAAAACCAAGATCAGCTTCTGCCTAAATGCAATCTTGCTGCGTTGGCCAATAAAATATGATATTAAAATGACAACCTTGTGATGAAAGAAAAACCATCTGCAGCCATGAAAACTGTCCAGAGTTGTTGACAGCTGAACAGTGTTTTGGCTTCTGATAAATCCTCAGATGATTAATCTGTAACTCCAACTCGACCTTCTGAATGTGGCCTTGAGATGCATCCTGACACTCCAGAGCACTGCAGGTAGTAAGCAGGTGTGTCACACTTCACTCAACACACACTGGATCAACATTTCCACTGTGAGGTATTAAGAACATTTATTCCACAATTCTTGGTGTATTGAACACCTTTCCCTCTCTTGGCAGTGGTGCACTGATAGTTTGGTTTTAGCTCCAACAATCATCAACAGACAGGAAGAAGTTGAACAATAATTAACACAATACACTATAATCCAGGAAGATGAGTTACAGATTAACATCCCCCCCCCCCCCCCCCCCCCCGCCTTAAACTGCTGCTGCTTGTCCTGATCATTTCTGTTCACCTGGAAGTCAAATGAAAGACGACCAGAGGAGATTAAACTTGTCGTGCTGACGTTGCCTGAACTGAACCGATGTCATATCAATATCATGATGATGTCACGCTGATGTGTGTTTTCTCTCGGTTTCCAGGGCGACCTGACAGAGCCGTGCGGTGGACGGGACTGCACCACCTGTCAATGTTTCCCAGCCAAAGGAGCGAGGGTGAGACACCATCCACTCACTCACCCAACAGCCAATCACAGCAGACCTGTGACACGTTCACTGTAAGCTTGTAAACGGCAGAGCTGCTGTAAGAACAACAAACGCGTCCTGTGATGAGCTGAGGAGGAGTGTTGGTGTTAAATTAGCAGCTGTTTACCTGAACTGAGTCAGCAGATTCCACACACACACACACACACACACACACACACATTTAAACCAAATTAAAACGCTGCTAGAAGCTGCTCTGCTCAGTAACCACTGACTCTATATTTCATCTCATGAACGCAAATAATCTGACTTTTAATTTGAAAAGTTTACATCATTAATTTCTACATTGTGTGTGTGTGTGTGTGTGTAGCTGTGTATTTATATTATGTGTGCTGTTACATGTTTTAATCGCGACCTGCTGACGGGACTGCAGATGAAAATGAGCTATAAACTAAATCTGGTGCATCAAATAGTGACATTTATGTTTAACACTGAACATGGTCCCAATAAACACATAAATAAATATATATAACACACACTTGGACACTGTCATGGTAACATTGTTACCAAGGGAACCAATGCTCATATACATCACATGATTTTCAGGTGTCACTACCATCAGCTGATCAAACAAACAACAACAACAACAGTCTGTGTGTGTGTGTGTGTGTGTGTGAGAGAGAGAGAGAGAGAGAGAGAGAGAGAGAGAGAGAGAGAGAGAGAGAGAGACAGAGAGAGAGAGAGAGAGAGAGAGAGAGAGGCAGAGAGAGAGAGAGAGAGAGAGAGAGAGAGAGAGAGAGAGAGAGTGTGTGTGTGTGTGTGTGTGTGTTTGTACAGCTGGGGGCAGACAGGCAGTGAGGATCGTGGTCTCAGTGATTTCACAGATCAATGATTTCAGAGAAAGATGGACGGAGAGAGGACTAACAGAGATCAGAGCTGTCACATCACATCACACACACACACACACACACACACACACACACACACACACACACACACACACACACACACATACACACACAAACACACACAGACTGAAACTCTGATGTTTAAAGTTTAGGGTTTGAATTAAAGTTCACGGCCTCAGAAATGAAGAATAAAATAAGAGTTTGTGTCAGCGTGTCCTGAGCTCAGGCTGTTCATGTTTTTAAACAGTAAAACTAATAATATGATGTTAAATGATGCTGAGAGTAAACTGTTGTCTGTTTCTGATGATCACATGATAAAAACAAACCAATCAGAGTTGCAACAACCGTGATGAATGCAGTAAAGTGCATCCTCACCTGCTCAGGTAACTCACAGTAACTGTAAACCATGTAAACTCTCTCCTGCTATCTGATGGCTGCTGATTTAAAGGAACATTCCTCCTGATTTAACATCCTGACTGTTCAAACACCCTCCCTCTGTGTGTGTGTGTTTATATGTGTATGTGTGTGTGTGTTTATATGTGTGTGTGTGTGTGTGTGTGTGTTTATATGTGTGTGTGTGTGTGTGTGTGTGTGTGTGTTTATATGTGTGTGTGTGTGTGTGTGTGTGTGTACATGGTGTCACACTGCCCTCCTGTGGTCGGCTTTTCAACTGCACTAACACGTGGATTTAAAGCCTCTTCAGTTTGTTCTCTGTGCAGTTTGAGTTCACCTTAAAAGTTTAATTCCTGGATGTATCTGTGTGACATCACACTAGTCTGGAGCCAATCCTGGTCCAGTATTCAACTGACACAAGTGTGATGTGGAAGCTTGAAGCCTCCAATACACAAACACTGAGAATGGACTTTATAGTGAAAGAAGAGACAACTGGTGTCCAGCAGGGAAACTTTACAGAGCTATAACAGGCTCCATTGGGTTATATATCAAGTTCTTCCAGATTCTGCCCAAAGAAACTATAAAAGAAGGAAGGGTCACTATATCACTCTGTAGCAGTGAATGCTGTCCTTCATCTTTCCCTTCACAGTGTCACAAGTCATCAGTCTGGCTGATGGAGGCACTGCTGTTTTGGTGTGTTGTTATTTAGCTGATGTTTCATGTGTTTTCAAGGTACTTATGAAAGATGTGATTGAGGTTGTGTAATGTATTAAACAGTTGAGTTTGGTATTTTGGAAACTTTGTGCTATGGTTACGTATCCTATGTACTGTGAAAGCACACGTTTGGTAAAAAAAAACCCTCCTGAATGTTAATCCATCTCCAGTTTCTTATATTTCTGAGTATACTACAGAAAAACTGCTGATGAGGATAAAGCTAGCTTCGGCTACAGGAAATTTCTATCATAGCATCAATAGGGGAGTTCGCTTTGAAGACAGAGAGGTGGTCGGCCTACATTGAGTGTTTAGAGACATTTTTTGAGGCCAACAACATCAAGGAGGGGAGGCAGATGGCTACTTTGCTGAGTGTGATGAGAGCAACTACTTATTTTGAAGACGTATTTTGATGCCAAGCCCCTGATTATTGCGTAAAGATTCTGTTTTAACCAACCAGAAGGCTGATGAGTCTGTGAGAGACTGTGGCTGAGCTCAAGCAGTGTGCAGTGAACTGTGAGTTTGGGGCAACATCGAATGAGGCATGCCAGTGTCAGTTGTTGCCCGAAGTCAACCTGACTTGAGCATAGAGACTTCAGGGAGAGACATGCAGCACTTTCGGGGACAGGATACACCCCCAGGGCAGGTGCATTAAATTCACATGCATGTGGTCAAACAAATGTGAAAAACTGTTACAGATATCACAACAAAATCCACAGAATTATTAATTATAATTATCTTTGGATACTATTTGGAGACCAACAGCAAATAAACAAATGCACACATTTTCAGTTTTCTCTGAAGTGTGTTATTTCTCATCAAAGGCCATATGACACAGATATGTTGGGTTTTAGTGTGCTTCTCCATGCATCTCCCATAGGCTTCAATAGAAGTGGCACCAACGTCTGGCACCAAGCAGAGCAAGAACATTGGTATTCTGACATAATAACCCTTACTTCTTTTATAGATTCCTCGGTTATGCAAGGTTCTCTCAGGTTCTACCAGGTTCTAACTTTGCTGTTTGTTTCTTGCAGGGAGCTCCAGGTGCTCTGGGACGGCAGGGTCCTCAGGGGCCCCCAGGCTTCCCTGGCCCTCAAGGGCCTCCAGGAGAGAAGGGCCAACGAGGAGGTGAGGGTCCGACAGGAGCTTCAGGACTGAAAGGAGACATGGTGAATAAACATCTTTGTTTCTAAAATGGCCAACAGTCTGTTAATCAATAAGTTGTCTGACCAATCATGGCTCTTGTAGTCGTCACATGGTTCTGACACATCAGTTTAACTCTGGTTGTTTTTTCAGGGAAGTGTTGGTGTTCCTGGTTTTCCTGGTTTAGAAGGAGTCCCGGTAAGAAGTGCCCCACTCCCAGCCTCTCAGCTCCTCTGATTTGTGAGGTGAAGTCAAAGGTCAGTCTGTCAGCATGTGTTTGTGTGTTCAGGGTCACCCAGGTCCAGCTGGAGGTCCCGGTTTTCCAGGTCTGGACGGATGTAATGGGACCAGGGGAGGCCAAGGATATTCTGGACTTCCTGGAGAACAAGGGCCTGATGGAGAACCGGTCAGAACTTCGAAAAGATCAATAACATTGATAACATACATAATGAGCTACAACTAATTCTGTGAAATGGTCAGAAAACAATAAACATTTTTAAGAAATTACACATACAGGTACAGATAATATACAGATGCAGATAATATACAGATACAGATAATATTCAGATACAGATAATATACAGATACAGATAATATTCAGATACAGATAATATACAGATACAGGTACAGATAATATTCAGGTGCAGATAATATACTGGTACAGATAATATACAGATACAGATAATATACAGATACAGATAATATACAGGTGCAGATAATATACAGATACAGATAATATACAGGTGCAGATAATATACGATAATATACAGGTACAGATAATATACAGATACAGATAATATACAGATAATATACAGGTACAGATAATATACAGATACAGATAATATACAGGTGCAGATAATATACAGATAATATACAGGTACAGATAATATACAGATACAGATAATATACAGATACAGGTACAGATAATATACAGGTACAGATAATATACAGATACAGATAATATACAGATACAGGTACAGATAATATACAGGTACAGATAATGTACAGATACAGGTACAGATAATATACAGATACAGGTACAGATAATAAACAGGTGCAGATAATATACAGATACAGATAATATACAGGTGCAGATAATATACAGATACAGGTACAGATAATATACAGATACAGATAATATACAGGCACAGATAATATACAGATAATATACAGATACAGATAATATACAGATACAGTTACAGATTATATACAGGCACAGATAATATACAGATAATATACAGATACAGATAATATACAGATACAGTTACAGATTATATACAGATACAGGTACAGATACAGATACAGATAATATACAGATACAGAAAAAGGTACAGATACAGAAAAAGGTAGAGATAGACTCATACGGTACAAAGTACTAAGTACACAGTGTGCTGTGTATATGTAATGTAGTATTTAGTAATGACCATGATGACTGTTTTGTGCTTCAGGGTTTTCCAGGACTGAAGGGATTTCCAGGAGATCCAGCAATCTATTTCATACAGTACCCCGGAATACCCGTAAGTATACCTGTACTGTAAATACACCTGTACTATGAATACAGTCTAAATCAATACTGTCTTAAAGTTTGATCATGTTGTATTAATGGTACTGCTCCTGGACATACAGTATATTGATTAATGTTATATTGATTCTATCAGTAACTTGAAGGAAAACTGAATATAGACTTTCTGTCTCACAGGGTGACGTTGGGCCAAGTGGACTACCTGGTACCCAGGTGTGAAGACTTTATCTTTCAGAAATTGAAGTTTCTTTATGTAAAACATCTCAAAAGAGACCAAATACAACAACTCCACATCTGTCTGTCCTGTTTGTCTGTCTGCAGGGTGAACAGGGCCTTCCAGGTCAGAATGGAGTTCCAGGTCCTGCAGGATTTGAAGGGTCCAATGTGAGTAACAACAAACCAGAAACATACCTGATAAACATTTTAAATAATTAATCATTTTAAATAAGTTATAATAATAAGTGATAGTAGTAGTAGTAATAATAATAGTAAAGCAGCCTTGCTAAGTGTGTGTAGCTCTATGGGACTGAGCTGTGAGACTGTAAAAAATATATGTAAATGTTGTACAAAAAATTGGAGTGTGTTTATATATTTACTGGTTATATATTTACTGACAACGTATACCTGTGATGTTCTATCTGTCTGTCTACAGGGTTTTCCTGGTCTACCTGGTTCCAGGGGTGCACCTGTAAGTATTATACATACTGTACTGTGACAGAACCATCAGATAACTCACTATTGATCACTGATTATAATATTCAACCTTGAGCTGATGTGGTGAATATATAACATTAATAACAGGTGAATATATAAAAGCAATAACTTATAACAAGTGAATATATAACAGATGTTATGTGTTCCTGTGTTTCAGGGAGAAAAAGGGCGATCTCTGCCCGGACAGAAAGGAGATGAGGTACAAACTTCAAGACTAAACTGCTGTTAAATCGGTTTTATTCTGGCCACGCCTTTATGACTGACATCACTGCAGGTGTTTTCCTTCTGACAGCTGCTGGAAAACACCTGCAGTGATGTCACTTACGGGGCGTTTCAGAAGAGTTTAGAGCTCCAGAGGAAAGAGCTGCAGTTTGTAGTATCAATAGTACTCTACAGTATCAGTATTGCAATATTGTGTGTGCCCCACAGGGGGAGCAAGGCCCCCAGGGGCCTCCGGGGCCATTCGAGTATGTTGACCCTCCAGAAGACCTGTACATCAAAGGAGAGCAGGTGGGTGGAGCTTCAGTCTCTTCCGTCCAATCAGATTCCAGCCTTCAGACACAGTCTGCTGTGTATCTGTTGCAGTCCTGCTGTAAATATGTAGTTATTCTGTGGCTCAGCTGTGATTCACTGCTGCTATTCTACTGTTGTTTTGATTCTAATGTTGGGTTCTGTCTGTTCTTCAGGGTCCACGAGGCCTCAAAGGTGTCTGTGGCATTCAGGGACTGCCGGTAAGTCCAGTAAGATCCAACCACTGGATCTGAGAAAAGGTTCTCCTGAGCAGAGGGTTCTACTGATCATAGGGTTTTACTACACATAGGGTTCTACTGATCATAGGGTTCTACTGTTCATAGGGTTCTACTGCACATAGGGTTCTACTGCACATAGGGTTCTACTGATCATAGTGTTCTACTGATCATAGTGTTCTACTGATCATAGCGTTCTACTGATCATAGTGTTCTACTGAATATAGTGTTCTACTAAATATAGTGTTCTACTGATCATAGTGTTCTACTGAATATAGTGTTCTACTGATCATAGTGTTCTACTGATCATAGTGTTCTACTGAATATAGTGTTCTACTGAATATAGTGTTCTACTGATCATAGTGTTCTACTGATCATAGCGTTCTACTGATCATAGTGTTCTACTGAATATAGTGTTCTACTGAATATAGTGTTCTACTGAATATAGTGTTCTACTGATCATAGTGTTCTACTGATCATAGTGTTCTACTGAATATAGTGTTCTACTGATCATAGTGTTCTACTGAATATAGTGTTCTACTGATCATAGTGTTCTACTGATCATAGTGTTCTACTGAATATAGTGTTCTACTGATCATAGTGTTCTACTGAATATAGTGTTCTACTGATCATAGCGTTCTACTGATCATAGTGTTCTACTGATCATAGCGTTCTACTGATCATAGTGTTCTACTGAATATAGTGTTCTACTGATCATAGTGTTCTACTGATCATAGTGTTCTACTGAATATAGTGTTCTACTGATCATAGCGTTCTACTGATCATAGTGTTCTACTGATCATAGCGTTCTACTGATCATAGTGTTCTACTGAATATAGTGTTCTACTGATCATAGTGTTCTACTGAATATAGTGTTCTACTGATCATAGTGTTCTACTGAATATAGTGTTCTACTGATCATAGTGTTCTACTGAATATAGTGTTCTACTGATCATAGTGTTCTACTGATCATAGTGTTCTACTGAATATAGTGTTCTACTGATCATAGTGTTCTACTGAATATAGTGTTCTACTGATCATAGCGTTCTACTGATCATAGTGTTCTACTGATCATAGTGTTCTACTGAATATAGTGTTCTACTGAATATAGTGTTCTACTGATCATAGTGTTCTACTGAATATTGTGTTCTACTGATCATAGTGTTCTACTGATCATAGTGTTCTACTGAATATAGTGTTCTACTGATCATAGTGTTCTACTGATCATAGCGTTCTACTGATCATAGTGTTCTACTGAATATAGTGTTCTACTGAATATAGTGTTCTACTGATCATAGTGTTCTACTGATCATAGCGTTCTACTGATCATAGTGTTCTACTGAATATAGTGTTCTACTGATCATAGTGTTCTACTGAATATAGTGTTCTACTGAATATAGTGTTCTACTGAATATAGTGTTCTACTGAATATAGTGTTCTACTGAATATAGTGTTCTACTGATCATAGTGTTCTACTGATCATAGTGTTCTACTGAATATAGTGTTCTACTGAATATAGTGTTCTACTGAACATAGGGTTCTACTGATACACGTGTGGTTTCAGGGTTTGGATGCCCTTCCAGGAATCAAAGGAGAGAAGGGGATTGTGGGATTTCCAGGAACAAGGGTAAGTCATCCTTTATCTCTACATTATTGATCAGTATTGATCAGTGCTGATCAAACTGTAAATGAATGTTGTGATGCTTAGAACACAGAGAACAACACATTACAGGCTGATCTTAAATCCTTTAAACAACTGTGGTGTATTTGTGTGTTTTAGGGATACTCTGGAATTCCTGGTCAGCTCGGTGAGAAAGGATTCAAGGTGAGTTACTTTCTATTTATTGATTAGAAAGATTCTGTTTGTCATTTGTGTTTTAATGAAGAATGGTGAGCATGTGATGATGAAGCTTTGTAATGTTTGTATGAAACATAAGGTCTGGTCAGTAAACCATGATATTTGGGAAACTTTTTGTATGTATTATGAAATGTTTTATTGAACTGAGAGACTACAATGTTAACACATTTCAATGCTGAAGCATCTCTGGTTAGCTCAGCAGTGATGCACAATTTAATACTGTTAAAGCAACAATAAGGTACGACCAATCAGTGAATTAGAGTTTTATTCAGGTTTATTATCAACAATATTAAAATCTAAACCCCATCAACCCCACACAAAGCAGTACTTAAACAAAAAGCCAACATATGACACATATTCCAATAAGAAATGACAGAAACAGAAAGAACGGAAAGAGAGAGGAATGGATAAGATGGGAAGATTTTAATGAGCAAAACTAGTTGTGGAGGGAAGAAGGCTGGGGGTCTGGTGATGTCAAGGGGCAAGCAGACTGTAGAGGAGGAGCATGGCGGCGCTTGGCTGGTGGCTGGATGGCGTGGAGTAGCTGAAGAGTGGGCTTGCAGCAGTGTAGAGAGCTATGACATTGTGGACAAGGTTGGATTAGTAATTTGCACAAAGGGGTCATGAGAAAATAATTCAAGTACAAGGAATACTGAGAGGATAGTTACCACTGAACCGACTGAACAATTTGGCGATGTGGAAGTGGAAGGAGAGCCATAGCACTTGAGCTGTGAGTTGATGAGCTGATTGCAGACAGGTGTGGAATTGAACCATGTGCCAGGTCCTGAAAGTTGTGCCCACCACCCACACACAAACAGACAGGTGAGGAGGAGACACAGAGAAAAACAGTGAAAACAGAGAAACAGAGAAAAACTGGAGACCCAGCCAGAGCCTTGACAGTACCTCCCTCTAAAAACGTGCCTCCAGGCATCCTACCAGGCCTGTGAGGAGGTCCCTGATAAAAGTCCAGCAGAAGAGAGGCATACATATTGAAGCTATGTGGAATCCAAGAATGTTTCTCTGTACCATAACCCTCCTAGTCCACCAGATACTGGAACCTACTGCCCCAGTGGACATCCAAAATCCACCGTGCAGTGTAGGCCAGATGATTGCCAATGAGCTGGTGGGGCAGAGGGGGCTCAGCTGGAGAGCACAAGGGACTGGAAGACACATGCTTGAGCAATGAAGCATGAAATGTTGGGTGGATCTTTAATGAAGGTGGCAGTTTCAATCTGACAGCAGTGGGATTAATGATCCTGTCAACTTTGAATGGACCAATGAAAAGGGGTGCAACTAATGTGAGGTCGGTTGGGGCCACTCTGCCAACACCTGGATTTTAGCTGGATCTGTCTTCACTTGCCCTTGCTCAACAATGAATGAACAATGAGCTTGTCTTATAGGGCGTCATTGGCCAGGCCTCAGGTGGCCAAGGTACTTTCTGTGATGTGGATGAGATGGTAGGCAGTGCAGCGGTCCAGTTGGAAAACAGTTGCTGGTGGAGGGGCTCAAAAGCAGAGTCAAATGGAGGAAGAGGATACTTATTTTTAACCACAACAGCAACAGCAACAACAACAACAGATGTATGACTAGCAGCAACAAACAGCAGGAACAGCTGGCCGAGGGCAGAAGAAGGACGCCAACACATCAGCATGGTTTATGGTTTATGGAGCTTCTTGTGGATCAGAAAGCACAAAGAACTCTGGGGAAGAAGTAAAGTTAGTAACATGCATTAATAGTAATAAAATACATAGAGATGGAGGAGAGGAGAGAGGAGCCCAGTGCATCATGGGAAGTCCCCCGGCAGTCTAGGCCTATAGCAGCATAACTAAGGGCAGTCTAGGCCTATAGCAGCGTAACTAAGGACAGTCTAGGCCTATAGCAGCGTAACTAAGGACAGTCTAGGCCTATAGCAGCATATTAAGGGCAGTCTATGCCTATAGCGGCATAACTAAGGGCAGTCTAGGCCTATAGCAGCATAACTAACGGCAGTCTAGGCCTATAGCAGCATAACTAACGGCAGCCAAGGCCTATAGCAGCATAACTAAGGGCAGTCTAGGCCTATAGCAGCATAACTAAGGGCAGTCTAGGCCTATAGCAGCATAACTAAGGGCAGTCTAGGCCTATAGCAGCATAACTAAGGGCTGATCCAAGGCCAGCCTGGTCAGACCTAACTATAAGCTTTATCAAAGAGGAAAGTTTTAAGCCTACTCTTAAACATAGAGAGGGTGTCTGCCCCTCGGACCGAATCTGGGAGATGGTTCCACAAGAGAGGAGCCTGATAGCTGAAGGCTCTGCCTCCCATTCTACTTTTAAATACTGTAGGAACCACCAGTAAACCTGCATACTGGGAGACCAGTGCTCTAGTGGGATTATATGGTACTAGGAAGGGCTTCTAGGGAGATATCTGCTTGAGTAACAACAGTGGAGTCAATGAAGTTATCATCAGCCCCAGAATTAACCAGAGCTAAAAGGGGAATGGATTCACTGTGCCAGAACAGTGAAGCATTAAACTGTATACAAGGGGGCCTGACGACCCTAATGTTTTGGCTGAAAAGAGGATGGTGGTGAGGATGTGGCCAGCCTGACCACAGTAGAAGCAGAGTCCCCCTTTCATCTGACATTGACACTCAGCTGGAGTGAGACAGGCTCTTCCCAAATGCATGGGCTCCTCGGTGGAAGCTGACTCAGGGGAATGAACTGGTCTGAAAGCTTGAGGTGGGAGATTGCGGGCAGCCTGCCTTTTCCCTATGGTGTTCATGAAGGTGGTTATCTAGGCGAGTAGATGGGGAAATCAAGGAGTCTATTTAAACTATTTGTTTCATCCACTAACTCATCCACTAACTATAATATTATCTACTAAGCCATGAATAAAAACGCCTTGTAACGCAGATTCATCTCACTCACTTCCTAAATTCAGGCAGTGGAGGCACCCCCCCCCCCAAAAAAAAACAGATTTAAGTCTGTTTTAATGATGTGTGTGTTTGCAGGGGATTCTGGGAATTCCAGGTCTTCCAGGTCTGATTGGACGTGAAGGTCTGAAGGTTAGTTGTTTGTTTGTCTGTTTGTTTGTGACTTATGCACCACAATCATGGGTTAACATCATCAGCACTGTGCTGAGCAGTCAGATTGTTTACCTGCAGTAACACATTATGTGTATACAGTTTTTAATGAGCCTGTCTGTTCCTAGGGCATGATGGGAGATCCAGGTCCTAAAGGCCTTCCTCAAAATTCAGTCGTCACCCACCTAGGTATGGATCAATACAGTGGTCAATCAGCTGATTCATAAACCATCAGAAACTGACACATTTATTAGCGTGAGAATTGATTGCGCATCAGACTTTTGCTGTGGATGATGTGGTTGCTGTGGATGATGTGGTTGCTGTGGATGATGTGGTTGCCGTGGATGATGTGATGTGGTTGCCGTGGATGGTGTGATGTGGTTGCTGTGGATGGTGTGGATGGTGTGGATGATGTGATGTGATGGCTGTGGATGATGTGGTTGCTGTGGTTGCTGTGTATGATGTGATGTAGTTGCTGTGGATGATGTGGTTGCTGTGGATGATGTAGATGGTGTGGTTGCTGTGGATGATGTGGTTGCTGTGGTTGCTGTGGATGGTGTGGTTGCTGTGGATGATGTGGTTGCTGTGGTTGCTGTGGATGGTGTGGTTGCTATGGATGGTGTGATGTGGTTGCTGTGGATGATGTGATGTGATGGCTGTGGATGATGTGATGTGGTTGCTATGGATGATGTGATGGCTGTGGATGATGTGATGTGGTTGCTGTGGATGGTGTGATGTGGTTGCTGTGGATGATGTGATGTGGTTGCTGTGGATGGTGTGATGTGGTTGCCGTGGATGATGTGGTTGCTGTGGATGGTGTGGTTGCTGTGGATGATGTGATGTGGTTGCTGTGGTTGCTGTGGATGATGTGGATGGTGTGATGTGGTTGCTGTGGTTGCTGTGGATGGTGTGGTTGCTGTGGATGGTGTGATGTGGTTGCTGTGGATGGTGTGGTTGATGTGGATGGTGTGATGTGGTTGCTGTGGATGGTGTGATGTGGTTGCTGTGGATGATGTGATGTGGTTGCTGTGGATGGTTTGATGTGGTTGCTGTGGATGGTGTGGTTGATGTGGTTGCTGTGGATGATGTGGATGGTGTGGTTGCTGTGGATGGTGTGGTTGCTGTGGATGGTGTGGTTGCTGTGGATGGTGTGGTTGCTGTGGATGATGTGGTTGCTGTGGATGGTGTGGTTGCTGTGGATGATGTGATGTGGTTGCCGTGGATGATGTGGTTGCTGTGGATGGTGTGGTTGCTGTGGATGATGTGATGTGGTTGCCGTGGATGATGTGGTTGCTGTGGATGGTGTGGTTGCTGTGGATGGTGTGATGTGGTTGCTGTGGATGGTGTGGTTGATGTGGATGGTGTGATGTGGTTGCTGTGGATGGTGTGATGTGGTTGCTGTGGATGATGTGATGTGGTTGCTGTGGATGGTGTGGTTGCTGTGGATGGTGTGATGTGGTTGCTGTGGATGGTGTGGTTGATGTGGTTGCTGTGGATGATGTGGATGGTGTGGTTGCTGTGGATGGTGTGGTTGCTGTGGATGGTGTGGTTGCTGTGGATGATGTGGTTGCTGTGGATGGTGTGGTTGCTGTGGATGATGTGATGTGGTTGCCGTGGATGATGTGGTTGCTGTGGATGGTGTGGTTGCTGTGGATGATGTGATGTGGTTGCTGTGGTTGCTGTGGATGGTGTGGTTGCTGTGGATGGTGTGGTTGCTGTGGATGTTGTGGTTGCTGTGGATGATGTGATGTGGTTGCTGTGGATGGTGTGATGTGGTTGCTGTGGATGATGTGGTTGCTGTGGATGATGTGATGTGGTTGCTGTGGTTGCTGTGGATGGTGTGGTTGCTGTGGATGATGTGATGTGGTTGCTGTGGTTGCTGTGGATGGTGTGGTTGCTGTGGATGGAGTGGTTGCTGTGGATGGTGTGGTTGCTGTGGATGGTGTGATGTGGTTGCTGTGGATGATGTGGATGGTGTGGTTGCTGTGGATGATGTGGTTGCTGTGGTTGCTGTGGATGGTGTGGTTGCTATGGATGATGTGGTTGCTATGGATGACTCCTTTTTGGATCGCCCTCTTTGAATTGTTAACTGGGATTTTGATTTTATTTTTATTATTATTTTATTTAGTTTTTTCTTTTAACATGTTAGAAATAAAAATGAAATTGAAAAATATTTACTTTAAACTCATCATTTGGAAATGAGCTCGTCTTTCATTTTAATGCTAATGCTAATGCTAGTCCTGTCATCCAGGTGAGGTTGGGGACCCTGGCGCTCCTGGCCGGAGCGGACCTCCGGGAGACATGGGGATGATGGGAATCCACGGCCCTCCAGGAGCCCCTGGCAGATCCATACTTGGTCAGTACCTGAAATTATTATAAAAGAGCATATGTGTAAACAAAGTTTCTCCAGTTCCTTGTTTGTGATGTTTATGCTCATGTATATGGGATTTAAGGTAGTATGAGATTTAAGGTGGTATGAGTAACATTCCTCCCCAGGACCAGCAGGTGCTGTGGGTCAGGTTGGACTTCCAGGTGGCAGAGGTGACAAAGGAGAACCAGGTCAAGTGATTCTAGATGTATCCACACCTGGAGAACCTGGGAAACCAGGACAACCAGGACCCAGTGGGCCAAAAGGAGAAGCAGGGAGTCCAGGTACCAGAGGAACACTGCTGCTGTCACACCTGTACTGTCACACCTGTCTGCTTCAGACAGATCTGGTGACGTTTTCATATTTATACTTAGCACTTTCTACTGTCGTCCTGCTGCCTTCCTGTTTTTCTCTTCAGGTCGTTATTGTCTTCCCGGGGCCACAGGACAGACTGGAGAGCCAGGGGAAAAGGGGCCCCCAGGGGCCCAGGGCTTCCCAGGGTTTAAAGGTCAGTGTCTGGACTGATACTTTTATGAACCAACATGTATTCGCTCCACTTGTGTCCCGCAGTGTTGCTTTGTGAGAACGGAGCCTCAGGTCCTCTGATTGGTTCAGTTCCTTCATAGTGGAAAGTTCTTGAGTAAAAGATCGAAGCTACACGAATGTGGACACAAAGATTTCAGGGTAGAATTTAACTACAACTACCAAGGATCCTTTCAGCCAGAAACAGCCAATCACGGAGCTTAAAATTTGGTCACATGTGTCACTAACGGGGAGCAGAAGCTGAAGATTAAACTGATTCTACAATTTGCAATTAAAACAGTTCACTTTTAATTTCTGCTTAATGTTGTAACCATGGTGACACATTTTGTTTACAACTTCAGTGACAAAGTGTTCTGAATTAAATTACAGTCTGATTGGCTTATTCTCCATAGCAACAGCAGCTGAGCCTCGGAGGCGTCGTCCTATCAGAATATATAGTTTCATTGTTCATAAACATCAAACAGACTGATTAAAGAAATATTCAGAACGCTGCTCACACGTCACGCCTGCATGAAGTCATGTGACAGTTTCATGGCGGTAAACCATCTTCACAAACCATCACAGAAGGTCCAGAAGGTCTCATCAGATCTAGTACCTGGACTGTAGATTCAGGGTCTCATCTAACCCTAGATCTACCCCTGTGTGTGTGTGTGTGTGTGTTTCAGGTGACCGTGGCGACTGTCTCTGTGGCCCCCCCATCATACTGGTGGGCCCCCCCGGCCTGCCAGGTGAACTGGGGTCACCGGGGTTTCCAGGAGTTCCAGGGACGCCGGGGCTGAGAGGAGAGAGAGGTTCACCTGGAGACGCTGGGGAGGCTGGGCAACAGGTGAGCAGGGTCAAAGGTCACATCAGCAGTCAGGGGTTCACTGTGTGATTGATTGTTTGATTGATTAGTTGTTTGTTTGTTTGTTTGTTTGTTCGATTGACTGATTGATTGACTGATTGATTGATTTGGTTGTAGGGCCAGGGTGGCTTTCCAGGTGTCAAAGGGTTCAAAGGTCAGAAGGGAGATTTCATTGTGGTGGATATTAAAGGTGAGTTCAACCACAGAAGAGCTCATTCAGCTTCAGCTCCTTTCTCCTAACCTCTGACCTTTAACCTCTGACCTCTGATGTTCAGTGCAGAGGGGAGATCATTTCAGAACTCTCTTTTCTCTCTTCAACAAACTCTGACCTCACATGACATCAGTGATCAATGTAAAACCGTTTAAATAACTGTACGTTTTGATATGAATGTTGTTGGCGAAGGTCTGAAAATAAAAATAAATAATAATAAAAATGTTAATTTGTGTATTTATGTCATGTCAGTGTTTTGATGGTTCTGAACTGAATTCTGTCTCCAGGTGAGAAGGGAAACAGAGGCCAGCAGGGTCCTACAGGCAGACAAGGCTTCTCAGGGAGAAGAGGTACCGATGGGCCCCCCGGGGCACTTGGAAACCCTGGCCCCCAGGTCAGTCAGTCACTTCAGGTGAACTCACTCCAGCGTTTAACTCCTCTACTGACAGGGAAAAGAAAAGTACAGAAAGGGAAAACGAGAGCTTCCTGAACCTCCACTGGCACGGATCTGAACCTGGAGTCTAGATTGTCTTTGTAGAGGATGAAGTTTGAATCTTCAGGGCGAACATCAGATCAGTCATCAGGAAGTCTGTTCATGTTTATGTAATGAACTGTGATTTAAACCCGCGTTCTGTCTACTGGCCAGCAGGGGGCGACTCCACCGGCTGATTGTATGGAAGTCTGTGAGAAAATGATCCTACGTCTCTCTGATTTATTATCTCAGTAAACTGTTTCCTGATGAGTTTCTGAGAGAAATAGACAATAAAGCAGCGTATGCTTTAGGGTGTGGCTACCTTGTGATTGACAAGTCGCTGCCAGTTTTTTTATGTACTAGTGGAAATTAGCATTGGCGTTATCACACAACCATAGACTGTAATCTGCTCACCAAGCTAGCAGCTAGCGTCAACCATCTCGTCCAAATATGGTCACCTCTGGCTCCAAAAATCAAACATGGCGACGGTCAAATAGTTAAACTCAAGGCCTCAAAACAGTTTGCAAACCAGTAGGTGACGTCCCGGCGACCACGTCCATATTTGTTACAGTCTGTGCAGCGCGTGGCGGGAACTGTTTTGCTGTGTCGCTGTCACTTCTCGCTCTAATGTTCTTTTTCTTTCTATCAGGGTGAAAGTTTCTCTGGCCTAATTGGGGACCGGGGCTTCCCGGGCCCGTCGGGGCCAGATGGGCTATCCGGCCCTTCAGGGCCTCCAGGACAAAGTGTTGTTGGGGCAGTGGGACAGCGGGGGGACCCCGGGGCTCCGGGACTTCCAGGAGTGCCAGGCTCCCCAGGGCCTAAAGGGGTTAAAGGTCAGGATTAATCTGACGTCAGTCAGCCTCCTCTTCCTGTCTGACTCCTCCTCTTCCTGTCTGACTCCTCCTCCTGCTGTCTGACTCCTCCTACTGCTGTCTGACTCCTCCTGCTGTCTGACCCCTCCTCCTTATGTCTGACTCCTCCTCTTCCTGCTGTCTGACTCCTCCTCTTCCTGTCTGACTCCTCCTACTGCTGTCTGACTCCTCCTCCTCCTGCCTGACTCCTCCAATTTCCTGCCTGACTCCTCCTGCTGCTGTGTGACTCCTCCTCCTCCTGCCTGACTCCTCCTCCTGGTGTCTGACTCCTCCTCCTCCTGCCTGACTCCTCCTCCTGGTGTCTGACTCCTCCTCTTCCTGCCTGACTCCTCCTCCTGCTGTGTGACTCCTCCTCTTCCTGCCTGACTCCTCCTCCTGCTGTGTGACTCCTCCTCTTCCTGCCTGACTCCTCCAATCTTCCTGCCTGACTCCTCCTCTTCCTGCCTGACTCCTCCTCCTCCTGCCTGACTCCCCCTCCTCCTGCCTGACTCCTCCTCCTCCTGCCTGACTCCTCCAATTTCCTGCCTGACTCCTCCTCTTCCTGCCTGACTTACTCCTTACTCCTCCTCTTACTCCTCCCCCTGCAGGAGACACCTTGCCATGTGTACCCAGAAACCCCGGCGCTCCAGGACAGAAGGGAGAGACAGGAAATACAGGTAAACAGCATCTTCCTGTCTGTTTGACCTCGCACCTGCATGTCTTCTCACCGCTCTTCACCCGTCTGTCTCTGCAGGCAGCAGAGGTCAAGATGGTCCTACAGGTTTCCGTGGCATAACTGGACCTGATGGACCTAAAGGAGATGAAGGACAGCCTGGACTTACTGGACCACCTGGACGACAAGGTACCTCACCTGTCCGATACTCTCACACAGCCTCACCTGTCCAATATGTCCGCACTGTCTGCACATCATCAGTACTTAATACACACCTTCATCTTCCAGGACCTCCAGGGGTTGTTGGGGATACTGGAGTGGAAGGACCTGAGGGCTTCAGTTATGGTGGAGAGCCAGGTGCATCACGTGTGTGTGTGCGTGTGTGTGTGTGTGTGTGTGTGTGTGTGTGTGTGTGTGTGTGTGTGATTTGACTAACGTTGTCGTTACCTGTTCATCTTTAGGCCGTGACGTTAAACACAGAAGAATGTTCTGTGAAAAGAATAATAAGGCCTTTAAATGAGAGTAGGAACTATAAATCAATAATAATAATAATAAATCAATCAATAGTGTCTGGAAGTGTGTGACTTAATGTTAATGGGAATGCTAAGAAGGCTTCGGCTTATCTAATGAAATATTCATCATTTTATTTTATCTGATCAACCGTGATCACAGATGTTTTACCTTATTGTGCAGAGATGTTGTCTCAGCAGGTTCAGCATTGCGTTGGTCGCTGTAGTTCGCTGCAGTAGTGAAGGAGAGCTGGTGCAGCTTGATGAATGCAGTTTGTTTCAGAGGGTCTCCAAGCTAGTGAGACTCAGAGGGTTATTTCAGTCAATGTGGCTGTTTGGCTTTCAGCACATAACCAGAGGTTCTGTCAATCGTGTTGCTGTCTCTCTGTTTCATAAACTAGTGTTGAATTGAGGCTTTATTAGCTTCATATTTACTCTGGATTTTGATTCTTTAGTCAGAGAAATCACTTTGGTCAGATAACTTTCTAAAATAAAAATACTACACGTTAAAATGTGTGTGCGCGTTACGTAGAAAAACAAGATTTATAACGTCTAAAGAAAACTGGAGGTAAATAAAGAGTTCAAGAACTCGCTGAGGGCCAGCGTGAAGGCACGGGAGACGCCTTTTGGCTTTTTATTGCTCTCTGAAGTCTTGGGTGTGTTGAAAAGTTTTTCATGCCAAAGTTCTAATGAATATTAATTTTCTTTGGGACTTCTAAGGTGTGACTGACACACTGACTTGAGATGGAAGCTTGTAATATGGTAAAGTAGTGGCTTATTTCAAGTTCATACTCATATCCACTTAGCTGATTAAATTCTTCCTGTCAACATTGTAGACAGCAACATATCGTCAAACCGTTCAGGAAAACACATACCAAACATTAGACATTGAAATGAATGATCATCTCATGATATATAGATATTCAACTTTCATTGATTTGACTTACCAGACAATCTAGATGTCTGTTACCATAGTGAAATAAAAATTAGAACAATTAGATGACTGTAAACATAACATTTTTGGTAGCGACAAGATTAAACTTTCCACATAACTCTTCTTTCATAACATATTCAATATGGCTCCTTGTCTAATTTAACTATCAACATATAATTTGGCTAATAGTTGTAGTAAATGAAAAAGGATTAAACAATTTGAATGCAGTTCATGAAACTATCCACACCTCAAACAGAGGTCCTGTTTGTGTGGAGTCATTTCATCCTTTCTCCAGTTCAAATGACCCCAAAGGTCATTTATGCTTTTAGTTCAGGTGATAATTTAGTTAGCCATCTGGCTTTTCAAGAGTTTCTGACAGTTTGGTCCTGTTCATGTTGTCAGACCCCCACTTGGACTGAGAGGTAAGTTCATGTAGGTCTTGGGTGAGACACGTCTCTTCTTTTCTCAGAAATAAAATATTAGTTCAGAAAAGTTCAAAACAAACAACCTACAGTATATACATGTATCTATATAAGATATATAATATAATAATTATCCTGGTACATAATAAAAATTATGTAACAGTGCAACTGACCTGATGCGTCTCCATCTCTGTGTTCTGGATGAAAAAAATATTGTATTAAAATGTTTTAAACGGCCATATTCAGGCTGCTTCTGCTGACATCATATTAAATACTTAATAAAACACCAACACATTCTGACCAGTCAAATAATGTTATAGACCTAATATATAACTTTACAGACCTATTAGATAACCACATAGACCTATTAAATTACACGATGGACCCATTGTATAACCTTATAGAACTATTTTATAACCTTACCTAACCTTATAGACCTATTAAATAACCGTAAGGATCCATTATATAATCTTATAGACCGAGGTTGATAAAAAGGTTGACAGTATGTTTGACCCTGTGTATACCAGGATCTCCTGGGCTACCAGGTGCTCCTGGATTAAGGGGACCAGCTGGAGACTCTGATGTTGGGCCTGCTGGACCCATCGGATTCCCAGGGCCACTGGGCTCTCAGGGACCTAAAGGGGTCCCTGGCCCCCCCGGCAACGAAGGATTCCCAGGTGAATCTGCAGTTTCATTCAAAGATCCATAAAAAGACCCAACAAAAGAAGTAAAACTTCAATAATTTCCTGTAATTGTCCAGGAGCCCTCGGTCTGCCTGGAGGCCCTGGGGCTAGGGGCCAGAGAGGACAGGATGGGGCCCCGGGCATAGCTGGTCCCCCGGGACCCAAACCAGACGTCTGTGATGCAGGAAAACCTGGTCCTGCAGGTCTCTTTGGTCCCCCAGGACCCCCTGGACGCCCAGGTAAACTCTGACTCCTATAGGTGCTCCTCGTATACTACAAACATACAAAACTGTACATGTAATAGTCTTCAGTAAACCTTTCTAGAAGAAGTTCTGTGACTTGTTCCTGCTCAGGGTTTCTGGGGGAGAAGGGTGACAAGGGGGAGCAGGGCCCTCCGGGTATCGGCCCCCAAGGCCCCGCTGGTAAAACTGGCTCTCCGGGGTTCCCTGGGTACCAAGGACTTCAGGGCCCTGCTGGCTCCGTTGGAGACTCTGGACTGCCAGGGCCAGACGGCGAGAAAGGTGAGCTCCATTGTACTCACTGTACCACACCATCCCACACCATCCTACACTGTACCACACCATCCCACACCATCCTACACCGTACTACACCATACTACACTGTACTAGCTGGGCTGGCTGTGGCTCAGGAGGTGGATCGTCCACCAATCGGAAGATCGGTGGTCCGATTCCCGGCTCCTCCGGTCCACATGCTGATGTGTCCTCGGGCCAGATACTGAACCCCAAACTGCTCCTGATGAACCATCAGTGTGTGAATGTGATTCATAGTGTAAAAGCACTTTGAGAAAGTACTCTACTACACTCGACTACACCGTACTACAGCAAACTACACTCAATTACATTTTACTCACTATTCTCACTGTACTCATGGTATGTTCCAGGTCTGATGGGGCCTCCGGGCAGGGATGGAGGTCCAGGGCCCCCAGGAAGGAGTGGGGCCCCTGGTGTCCCAGGCATAAGGGGGGAGAGAGGGTTCAAAGGACGGGATGGAGCCGCAGGATGTGAAGGGCAGAAAGGAGAGAAAGGTAAACACTGAGTGATACTGGTTACTATAGTACTACTACAGTATCACCACAGGTAACGTTAGTACTACAATATTATTACTTGTTACTATCATACAACTGCAGTATTATTGCAGATTACTGTAGTACTTCACTGTAGTAATACTACAGTATTACTGCAGGTTAGTAGCTACATAAGTTCATAACATTAGTATATAAAACTTTTTCTTATTATAATAACATTGATTTAAAAAGATTATGAAAAGTTAGCACATCTCAAATTTACAACTGAAGGACAAAATACAAACATTTCACTTGTTTATTTGGTTCACAGCAGAACAGAAAAATGCTTCGATGTTTTGGCACAGAGCGTTCTTCAGAGTGTTTGAAGTACACAATCAATCAATCATATTAGTACTCAGCTGGGAGTTGGACCCAATTATTTAGGAACCAATCATTTCCAATGGTTATAGATACAGGGAATGTAGTTAAATCTGATGACATACAACATGAAGATTCACAAAACACTGTTTCTGTCCGTTATTGATACACTATTATGAACAAACACTAGATGCCAATAAACAGACAGATTACAAACAGCCCTACTTTAAAAAGCACTTTAAGATGAAGTAATCATTAAGTCCATTTGGTGTCATAATGTTGAGTGTTTATATCCAAAAACATTCTCTGTGTTCCAGTTTCTTCCAAACATCACCGCATCTAGCAGCATCATGACTTTCAGATTTTGGGTTTACCACTCCAGAATCCCATTTTTGAAGTTTCCTTAGTTTCAAGTTGCTCCAATCTGAAATTGGACAAATACAATCACAATTACAATTTCATCTGAGGAACTTAATCAACTGTGCTGAATCTTCATGTTGTATGTAATGGAGTTTAAATCAGATTTAACTACATACATGTGATAGGTCCCTGTATCTAGAACCATGGGATAAGAAAATTGTAAGTAAATAATTGGGTCCCACTCCCAGCTGTATATCAACTCTGCCCTTATACAACTGAATTTAACCTGAATATTCAAACGCTCTGAAGAAGGATCTGTGCTGAAATATGCAAGTGTTTTTCTAATTTATTGGAACATGCTCACTGATTTTGGGTTTAGCACTAAACTGTGAATCTTGCTGTTAAATTACAACCTCCTGTTTCAATTCAACCACATTCATTTTACACATTAGTTTATAACAGTACTTGACAACAGTAGTACCACTACAGCGTGCTGAATATCCAGTTGAAAGCCTCCGTGTGTCCCTGCAGGCTGCAGAGGGGAGCCGGGGCCTCCAGGAGAGACCCAGTGTATCCTCATCAAAGGCGAGAGAGGAAAACAGGGCGCTTTCGGCATCAATGGCTTCCCCGGACCTCGAGGTCAGTGCAACCGTGACTCTGTTAACATAGTGATCTTCTGTTAGGAAGTTAAAGGGTTCATTGCTGCGTTCAGGTTCAGTGCTGCATTCAGGTACAGTAGGAACGAACACACACCATGTCTGTTGACCCTGATTTCCCATGATGCTCTGCTGTGACTTCTCCTGCAGTGTGAAGCTTTCCAACATCAAAAAGCTGCTGTCTCTGCAGGAAATAAAGGTTTGAACGGTGCTGCCGGTAAGCCGGGCTGTCCGGGTGCCAGTGGGCTCCCAGGCAGCGTTGGACCCCCAGGACCCCCCGGGCCCTTTGGCAAACCAGGGATTCCAGGACCGGCTGGTCGTCCAGGACCTCCAGGACTTATTGGCTTCCCTGGCGAGACAGGAGATCGGGTAAGATCAATTTCACCGGCACCTAGAACACATGAAGAAATCTAAGGGCCGTCACAGTGAGCTTCATTAACGACCAATCACATGAGCTCCTCTCACCGTCTTTAACCTTTTCCACTCAGCTCCTGAACCACAATGACTACCTCCATAAACTTCCAGGAAGGAAACCTCTGTCAGAAACACTCCAGTTGCTACAGAAACCAAACAGAAAATCTTTGAAGTCAAGAAGTTTAAACATTTTGTCTAAAATAAAGTTGCTTTTTCAGTCTAGATAACTCACTGTTTAGTTTTAAAGTGACAGAAGAGTCTCATACATGTAACATCAGTCTGAGAACACCCTAGGCGCCAGGAAATCAGCAACAGGCACAGACGCTAACAGAGAGACCTGCCCCTCACAAAAAAAGACCCATGTAAAACAAGCTGCTCATCACACCTGTACAGATGCTGAATGTAGCTTTAACTTTGAGGTTTTAACAACCTTTCCTGTTTAGAAATGATCTCTATGTGTCTGTGGCTGCAGGGAGACCTGGGATGTCCCGGTACGTTCGGTGAGCCCGGCCAACAAGGATGCACTGGACCCAAAGGTGAGACAGAAACATTAATTTCAGCATCTCTCCAATACAAAGACAGTGATGCTTTGCTCTCACTGTTGTTAACTTTATGCTCATGTTTCAGGTGATAAAGGAGAGTCTCTGAGTTCTCCTGGTCCAACCGGGGACAAGGGGCCTCCTGGACACCAAGGGCCCACAGGTGACATTCTAGTTCTGGTTCTGTAACAGTAAGAGAGTCTGATCTCTCTGACAGAAACAGATGTGGCAATGAACACTGTTTGTCCCTGTTTCCTCTCTCAGGCCCATGTGGACCTCGGGGGGATCCGGGACGCCAAGGTTTCACTGGGACTCCGGGGGGGAGAGGATGCAAAGGAGATCTAGGCAACCAGGGAGACACAGGTCCACCAGGTACAGACACCCACCTGGACCTTATTGGTCTTTATACCCCAAACCAAAGTCTCAACAGAAAGTTGCATTAAACATCAAACTATTTATTTATTTACAAAAGTGAAAACAACTGAATATAAACTGAAGCAACAGTGTTCAGGATGAACTGAGGCCAAAGCAACAAAGGAATCCATTAAACAGGTGAAACAAACCAACAAAGACATGTTCTGAACCAAACTCCCCAGGATAAAACAAAAACAGGAGAAAACAGTGCAAAAGAAAATAAGTGCTATTCACAAAGAAAACAAATGCTACATTTTTATTTACAAAAGTTATGAAAAATACAAACCATTCAGATTCAAGATCTGAAGACAATGAGAGAATCACAAGATACAAAAAGGGTACTCCCCAGGCCAAACCCACCTAACCAACGATGGATGGAGACACCTAAACGCATACTCCAAAGATCCTGCAGGCACAGACCAGATCCTCTCACAGAAATACAGTCCCACACAACAACAGACTGATTTATATGACCAGGGCCATAACATTAATCCTGTAAAGTGGTCAGATTGGAAGGTTAAAATTGGAAGGGTCAGGGGGGGTCAGGAGGGTCAGGACCTGACTTGTTGTCTTACAGTGATCCCACCTCATTCAGAGATCAATCAGTGAAATTCACCAACATCCAGCCAGTTAGAGACTGATTCTATTCAAGTGGTGTTTTAATGGACTCTTCAACAGGTCCAACAGGAGGGAACACAGCACACTTCTGTGGCTCCCAGTCCATCTCAGATTGGATTTAAACATGTTAATAATCTTAAGGCTTGTAGACGGTTAGCGCCTTCATATACTAAATCTGAGTCACTCCTCAGTCAAAACTAAAGAATAAAGGTGACTAAAGGTGACAGACCCTTTTCTGTTCTGTTTTATCATCTTTTGTTCTATTTCATATTTTTATATTTTCATATTTTATATATATATATATATATATATATATATATATATATATATATATATATATATATATATATATATATATATATATATATGATTAATTACAATCTTAACCCTGTCTGTCTGTCTTTCCATCAGGTGTGGAAGGCCCCCCAGGTCCCAGCGGTCGGCCAGGTCCTGCAGGTGTTCCTGGTGAGGCCGGTGCTGATGGTCCTCCAGGAGCGCAGGGCTGCCAAGGACTCAGAGGTGAGAACTGTAACAGACCTGCAGCATGTCCTGAGGTCTCATTTATAACCGTTGTGTACGCCTGAATAGTGAGTACGCCACTTCCTATGCAAAAGTTATGAAATATATAAAACAAGCTTGACGGGAGACAGGGAATTGACAAAACAGATGGTGATTTGGTGCATTGAAGCCAGATTGTGGTACCAATTAAATTGTCACTAGCAGATCAGCAAATGGTAACTGTTGCCATTTGTTTTACAATTGTTGGGTCTCTTTCTGTAAATTAAAGAGTGTGGTCTAGACCTGCTCCATGTAAAAGTGCCCTGAGATGACTTTTTGTTGTGATTTGGCGCCATATAGATAAAACTGAATTGAACTGAACTGAACTGCAGGATGGCACGGCACAAAACTAAAATGGACACAGTTTGGGAATGCCCCACCAACAGAAATAAAAACACAAACTAATCTGAAAATGTTGATGATGAAAAGATGTAACACTGACTGAAACAAAACCAAACCAGTGATCATTAATCAATGATTATGCACCTGTGCACACACATGTGCACATGGACACACACCTATAAACATTTTGCACATAAACACATTATTGCCATGAATTAGGAAACATACACATGTGCACACATATGCAACATGTAAATTGATTGTTATGTGATGTAAATACTGTTGCTATTGAGAATGTCACCATTTATTTAGCTCAATTGAATTAATGTATTTCTGGTAGTGATATGTTGTGACTATTTTTAAGTAGAAAAGCCTAACCAGGGACAGGCATCACAAATTAGCCTTGGCTAGAAATCCTGTATGTAATACATCTGTTTCATATTGTTCTAACCTGTTGTCCCTTTAATGAGGATAAATAATATCCTGCTGTCACTGAAAATCAGTACTTTACATACTTTACTTGTGCATCATTTAATTGTATAGTAATTGAGTTTGTATTTCAACTTTTATAGGGTGAAGTATGATTGGTAGTAAATCTTTCATTCCTAGAGTGACATTATACTGTTTTTGCCTCTACTGAGATTGTTTTTGGATTTGTAATAAAACCTGAAATAAATCTGGAATTAATATGAAGGGAATTAATTGCAACAACATTTGATCAGTCTGAACAGGCAATAATCTTAAGGACAACAAAATGTGGGAAGAAAATGTCATTGACTGTTGAATTATGACATTTAGAGTTAGAGCATGCAGATTTTGAATAGGTTATTGGTTTATTACATTTGTGGGAAGTTATTAGATTTTTTATTGCTGAAGATTTTCACTTTCTAACAAACGTAAAAAATCCCTGCAAACATGAGAGTTATTACGTTTGCTGCTACCAGACTGCTGGAATCAGGGCCATTTTAAAAGGTAGGATGTTCTGTCTGGACCAATCAGCAGCAGACACTCCCCCAGGCCAAACCCACCAAACTGGCTAATTGGACAGAGACACCTAAACTCACACTCCAAACATCTTTGATTAAGTTGACAAAGTATGTTTAAGTATATTATTATGACCTCAAAGTATTACCCTACTATTACGTTGTTATTATTACATCAACACCAAACATGTTTCATAGTTACACAACTACATGTAGTTATCGTTGTAGCTGAACCTAAACTTTCACAGTTTCGGGTTGTTGTTGTAATGTTTAGCATATATTTTATGTTGTTGAGATTTGTGAGCTTCAAGAGATGACTTTGTTACACCAGGTCCTCCTGGACCGCTGGGACTTCATGGACTGGATGGACTGAAAGGAGTGAAAGGAGACATGGGGACCAGAGGTCAAACTCATATGCACACTTACAAACATCTCACTTATCAAAGATCATTTTTACACTTTTATGAGACATACAAACATGTATTTCTATCATCAGCATCACAAAACTCTCTAAATGTCTCTCTGTCTGTCTCTTTAGGTCTAGGTGTTCAAGGTCCTCAAGGTTGCCAAGGTCTTCCTGGGGATAAGGGACCTCCAGGCAATCTAGGGCCCGGTGGTTCGTCCCAGCCTGGGACCCCAGGACCTAAAGGCCCCCCAGGACCCAAAGGTCTGTAGCAGTGCAATTCTCAGCAGGTTCCAGATGTAAATGTCCTGTTCATGAGGATTTGTGTTCTTTACATTTTGTTATAGGACCACCAGGTGATTGTGGACCTCAAGGTAGACCAGGACCAGACTGTAAAGGCCCAATTCTGGGACTTCCTGGAGATGCTGGTTTCGCCGGACCAGATGGAGATCCAGGTCTGACTTTAGTATAACACACTGAATGGTTCAACAGAGATGTCACTGATTCATCTCTGACATGGGTATGGTGTTTCAGGGTGCCCTGGTGACATGGGGGAGCCAGGTCCCAACCCTCCCATACCTGGAGATGACGGGGACAATGGGGGCCCAGGGTGCCATGGGCCAAAGGGAGAAAATGGGTCTCCAGGGCCCAATGGACTGCCAGGCATAGCCGGAAATCCAGGGGTGAAAGGTGAGAGTGATATCCCAACATGTTCCTGCTGACAGGTCTGCACTGGACCAGATCGGCTTCCCACACACACCTGCTACACCTGCACCACAGCTACACCTGAGAATGGAAGGTTACATGTGTAACCCAAGTTTTCTGAGTGGAGACTACCTTTCCACCCTACTTTTTCCAGATGTATGTGGACTCTGTAAAACACACCAAACAGACTCAGCTGCTCTTGCAGGAGTGTGAAATGGCAGACATCACTGGCACCAGAGTGCTCACCCATGTACTCAGATAAAAGCTAACTGTTGACAAATATACACTATGTGCATACCCTTGGACTAGTTTCAAGATGCCACCAAGGCTTCGCTGCTCCCGCCAGATGCTAAGGTCAGCCGATAGTGGTGAGCTGTGGTCACAGTTGCTGGTATGTCAGGCCATGCCCTGCTGGATTGCAACTAAACTCAATGAATCAGTGACTCAGTGAATGGGGTGCTAGCTGCCACATTTATGTAGTAGAACCTGACGAAGGTTGACGAGGTTGAACAAGAGGCCACTGTACGAATGTCTGATAGAGGGGCACCTCGCCATGAGGTCCATGAGGTAGTGAGGCTCTGCGTGAAATTTGCACACACCCCTACTACCCCTACAGCAAAGCTGCACTGTTCAGAACAGCCAGGGGCACAATGTGCACTGTGGCTGCCATCAACCCCAAGAGGCGGCACAATCTCCAGGTTACCCCAGCCCCTAAACCGAAGTGGGACAAGCCTTAAAACAGCCTGTCCTCCAGAAGTTAGGGACTGTGAGGGCTGGAGCCTGCTCCTCCTCCTGTTGAGGCACAGGCTTAAGTGCTGCAGGAGCTGGGTCACATTGTTGCAGCACTGCTCCTCCAAGCGAGCACATGACAGCCAGTTACAAAGACATTGCTGATGGGTTCCAGGACTGCATCCATGCATGTAGTGAACATGCGGGGATCCAGCAATATGCTGAATGGGAGGAACTCAAAGGTTCTGCCATTGTGAAGGGAAACCTGAGGTAGGGTCTGTGTCCCTCCCATATGGAGATCTGAAAAGCTTACCCAAGGTCAATCTCTTGCCTTCTGTGAAGAAAGTCAGACAGTTCTGTCATTGTTGAGTTAAGGTCTTCTCATAAATTCAGCAAAAGTAGCCTACTTTATGTCTACAGTAGATGCCTTCATAACAACAGCTAAAATTAAAGGTGCGAGCAGCGTTGAACGAGCCCTTGCACCTCTGTGCATGTCAGGCTGCGGTGCAGTCGAAGTGCTTCTGTCACAGGCATGTAGATGTCTTCAGACCTGGGCTGTTTTCGCACAGTGCAAGAAGGAGATAAACATCTCTTCCTTTGTCCATTATTTTTCCTGCTGCTGCTTTGCTATTCAGCCAGTTTGCATCACTGATGGAATATTGTCATGTAGACGTTTCAGGACGGGAGTCTTATCAAACATGTAAAGTTTGGAGCAGACTGCAGCATTTACAATAAAGATATAGCAGCTTCCTCTGTCATGGTGAAACATCAACGGTGTGAGGATGAGAGTTTCCTGCAGGATGAGACATGTCTGTCTGTTCACGCATGACATCAACGTTATTAAAGTTTTGGGCCCATTGACTTGCATTTCAATTAATAAATTGAAAACTTTTGATGAGTTTGTGTGTAAAAGAAATTGATTTCCTAATTTTCCTTGAGTCTATTTTTAGAAAAGTAAGGACTTTTACCCACATAACCTGGTCAGAGTGTGATTGACGTGTGTACTGTCAGGTGTGTAGAGACAATCAGTAACTGCAGTTCATATATTTGAATGGAGAGTGAACACACATCTTTTTGATCATGTACTGCTTCCACATAGTTTTAGATACAAACTTCATATGAACTTTAAATGAGTCATGAGAGTTTGTCCTACAACTCTTGAATTTACATGTTTTCTATCTTTGACTGTTTTTGAGATATCAGAGTTTTAAAGTCTTTTCTTGCTCCTCCTGTGATTTTATGATGAGTGTGTATTGCTGAATGTTTCAAAGTACTGAGGGAGTGACATCACCAGGAGCAGCTGGAGGATTTTAGATTATAATTCTTGTGAAATATCTTCATAAATCCCATGACTTTGGTTAAATCTTACATTAAATCATAATCATATTTTAGTAGGACATTGTGTTGCAAATCCATTGATGCAGGTTTAAAGTGGTCAGACTGATAGTTTAGACGTCAGAAGCTTCAGTTTGGCACAAAGCCCATAGATTGCCTCCCCATTGGTTTACAATGTAAGGGTGATGGGAAACTGCAACTTTCAGGGCTTATACAATCTCTGTTCGAGTTATTACAAAGTTTTTAACAAGTTTTGTTCAGTACAGTGTCATAAGTCGTGTATCAAAGTTTGAAGTCGATACTGTTAACACCCTTGGAGGAGATAGAGGTTGTTTGGGGTCCAAAATTGGTGCAAAGTCGTACTTGATGGGTGTATTGCGGACTTCCTGTTTGATTTAGGTCAGGGGTGTAACTGTAGGTCTTGATGAGATGAATAATTGAGTTTTGATTTGATCTCTCTACGACATTCCTACGAACTGTGGCAGTCATATTATTGACATAGGTAGCACATTTTGGACCTTTGGGGGTTAATTTTTATATTTTATCAAATTTTCCACCGAACCTGATGTGCGTGCCAAATTTGGTGAGTTTTTAAGCATGTTTACAGGGTCAAATTAAGCATTGAAGTGGCAGAATAATAAGAAAGAAGAAGAAAGAAACAAACGCAACAGGAATTAAAGGTCTTCGTCCTGTTCCAGGACTCAGGCCTTAATAACACACAGTTACTTCTTCACTGTATATCAGACTGGAATCAGTGGAATCTTTCTACCCTTTGTCTTTATGGTTACACCATTCCATCAAATAGAAATATTATCAATGTCTTTTGCATCATTTTATACACACTTCCCCAGAAATTCAGCCTGAAGGTTGATATGCTGAGAATAGACGTCACAGAATCACATCTGTTTCTGAAGCTATGTCACTCTGCTGGCACTGATTTCATCAACAAGAGCAAACTATATTCTTTCAGCAAATGCACAGAAATAATTGAATAATGCTTAAAATATCAATGAAGTATTCCATTTTTCAGGGGTTTGTGTTTTATTGTTGAAAAGCCTTACAGTGCTGACCCTGTTGCATCACATTTAATGATATGATGAGACAATTTATAACATGAGATAGAGTAGAATTAAGACTGAAAAAATATTAGATTGATGTGATTCATGAATCCCCAGGTCGATTATGGCAGTTGCCTTGGAGGATGGCCTGTCGAATCCCCTGCACAGTCAACATCTTGCATCATAGGGATCTCAAAAACTCTCAAATTCAAAATTGGTCTGAGTCTCCCACCTTTTTAGGGAATGAGAAAGAAACATGAATAGAAACGTGCCTGCTGATCATTCTGTTTTATCTCTCTGATGGCTTTCTTTGCCAAAACAGTGTTGATCTCCGCAGCCAGAACTCCCCTGGCCGGAGAGTCTGCCACCACTGGAAAGGTGGCTGACCTTGTCAGTGGGGGTAGGTGCAGACACTGCAAACAAAAATCCTGAGTCATGGTGGAACCACCCAGGGGTCCATCCCAAGAGTCTCCCAGAACAAGCACTGTATTGAGAGGCGGCAGGGGTAGGCTGGGTTTTGAGAGCCATCAGGACTGAGGGGAAGATTTGGGGGGATACTGGCCCAGGCCCAGGCCCTGCCCACTCCACTGACTGCATTTAGCTCTACAACGCTAGGTTTGTTTCCAAACTGACCCTTAGGTTACCTGAAGCCCCGGAAGCCATTCTGTTGAGACGCACTGTTCACAGCCCTGCCAAAGAATCTCCAGCGTACACTGGCGGGCATCTCCGACCTGCTGTAGAATTTTATTTGTATCAGGCCCAAACATGGCACATGTCACTACAGGCAGCCTAAGACGACCTGGCCTTCTCCCTGCAGCCATGAGACAGCCAGTGGGTGGTGCTTCACCATCCAGAGGGGGTCCATGGTCCTGCCAGTTGCCACCACTTGTTCTGTTATCAGCTTAGCTAGGAGTGAGGACACCTGCTGCACCTCAGCAGCTAGTTCAGAGCCTCCTTCCTCCAACTGTTTGGCCAGTTGGTGCTGATACAAGGTCAAAATAGCCCTTCTATTAATCAGCTGTGCACAACTCAAATGTCAAGATACACACACTTCTGATTGCTTGAATCATGAAAATCAAGGAATCGGAAGCACACAGTGCTTCTATAACAACGTGTTGCTAATCAGCACATGACCACCACAATACTCTCTTTAAGAGTATTCACATCACCTGCCAGCATGGGGGTCAGTCCCTGTACATATGGAATATGTATGGTGGAGAAATAGTCTCGACATGATAGAGAACTGCAGTTAAACCTTAGAACATAACAGTCTGATTGGTGTAGGACACAATGGTCTCCACAGTGTCCACATAAACACAACAGTCTTCTTGTCCTCTTGTGTGTATGTGTGTATGTGTGCATCTGTGCGTGTGTGTGTGTGAGATCAGGTAAACGGGGGTCTCCAGGCCTGATGGGACTACCTGGAAATCGGGGTCCTGGAGGTTGTCCTGGTCCTGCTGGGCCTCCAGGACCAAAGGGATCTGCTGGACAAATGGGTCCCAAGGGGGAGATGGGTCGAAACTCTACTTGCCCCACTTGCCAACAAGCCCCACAGGGCCAACCTGGACCCCCTGGCCCTCCTGGCCAGCCTGGATGTACTGGTCTCCAAGGAGAGGTCGGCCTCACAGGACTCAAAGGTGAGAAACTGGGACAGAACCAAGTCAGAACTGATTACACTGCAGTCATCCCAACAAAAAGAAATCTATGGTTATGGTTAATGATGTGTTTCAGGTAAGAAGGGGAACCAAGGGTCTCTGGGACAAGCAGGACCCATAGGGCCACCAGGTCCAGATGGAGACCAAGGAAATCCAGGTCTGCAGGGGGAGATTGGAGTCGTGGGAGCTAAGGGTGAGACCTGAACCTGTCAGTTTTTGTTATTTCTGTTCATCTGACTTCACTCCTTCTGTTCATTTTAAGTAATAAACCAGTCAGTGTTGATCCTGACTGCAGGACCACAAAGAAACACCTCACAGGTGATAATAATATCCACCACAGCATTATAGCACTGATGTGACTTACTGGGGTCTTTGTGTACCAGGTGATCCTGGTGATATTGGTGACCCCGGACCTTGTGGACCATCCCAAGTCCTGAACTCCGGCTTCCTGTTGGTGATACACAGCCAGTCCAGGGCGGTTCCCTCCTGTCCACAAAGAATGAGGACTCTGTGGGTTGGATACAGTCTGCTGTACCTGGAGGGTCAGGAGAGGGCCTACACACAGGACCTAGGTACACATTAACACATACACACAAACACATGTCAAGGTTTCCAAGCTGTTAAATTATAATTCTGGTGATTTTCTATATTTTTCTTCTCGTCAACAAATCTCCTGTTTGGTTCCAATGAACTGATCTACTAACAAGTATTGTGTGTTTATCAAAGCCTGATATATCTTATTCCACCGTTGTTGTCCAGAAACTATTAAAACATGTTGGTGAGCCCCATTGACGTTTTCAAATGCATGTAACTAGAATAAAATAAAACCCCTACATCTCTCAGTTAATGATTTTTCCTGAAATTAGTTAATTAATCACCTTAATTATGGGGAAAAGAAAAAAATATATAATTTATACATTTAACCATCAAGGAGTGATTTTTACTCCTCATAGAAACCGCTGTATGATGCCATGCTCAATATTCGGGGTCTGGTTGCTATGCAACACCCATTGTTTAGATGTCTTTTGATAAACAAGCTGCCATATCACATGTTAGAGCTAGCAGCTAGATAGATAGACAGACAGACTGACTTACAGACTAACGGAGTGGTCAGGCATTTGGAAACATGAACCGGAGCAGGAGATGGATGAAGTTCTGGCATGCTTCAGGACATGAGTTAGGGAGAATCGGATGGGAGAGAGATCAATGTCATTTTCACGGGGAATCTTCATTAATGGACGAGGAGCTGACATCCTGAAAAGCCCAGGTGTCTGGTGTCCATGTATTCATCATGGAGCTCTGCAAGCAGTCGCGCATCGCTAGGCCCGAAGAGAAGAGGAAGAATCTCAGTGTAAAACACAAGCGCACAAAAGACAAAATATACTTAATGTTCCTACATGCTGTGTGTGGACAGTGCACTGTGAAACACTACAGGATGTGTGTGTGTGTGAGTGTGTGTGTGTGTGTGTGTACTGTGCTTTTCTTGTTGAAAAGATGTGCTGTTGGAAATGATCGTTTTATCTCAAATAATACTTGTCCTAATCATACTTTCCAGGTCAGGCGGGTTCGTGTATGCGTGTCTTTTCCACCATGCCTTTCTCCTCCTGCAACAAGAGAACCTGCTCTTACGCCAGCCGCAACGACAAATCCTATTGGCTGTCGACAACAGCGGCAGTACCCAGCCTACCTGTGGGTGGAGCCTCCATTGAAGAACACATCAGTCGCTGCGTGGTGTGTGAAGCCCCCTCCTCCCCCGTCGCACTGCACAGCCAGACCTCCAACCAGCCAAAGTGCCCTCCCAACTGGAGGAGCCTGTGGACCGGATACTCCTTCCTCATGGTGGGTACTGCAGTCCTTCAAGTACTGCTACTACTGCTATTGCAGTTAATACTTCCACTACTGTCACTAACGTGCTGTTACTGCAGCTAACACTGCTGCTTATGGTGCTGCTGATCTGTGTTACATACATGCAGAACATGTAGTGAGTTGTGATGTTTGAGTGCTGAGCAGCACGAGCTGAGAGCAGAGACTGGAGCCAGTTTCACAAAGATATTTTAGAATGATCTGCAGTGCCAGTCTCATCTTTGCTCTTAAATGAGTCTAAAGTTAGACAACTCACAAAAACAATAATAATCATTCATAATTTTTGGCTTGTTCACAATTTCTCTTGCAAACAATGAGAAGGGAAAGAGTTTAGATGGTGCAATAACCTGGTGGAAATGTCACAGCTGCAACAAATAGCTGATTAATCGATTAGTTGATCAACAGAAAACTAATTGGCAATGATATTGATACCGATTACTTGTTTTAGCAATTTTTGAAGTAAAAATGACAATCAAGGATTCAGCTAATCCTTGGTTTTCTTGAACTAATGAAACAACAAGGAACAGGTGCAACACACAGAGGCAAGCTGGGAGCTGATTGGTCGGGGAAGACATGGGGCAAGTGTGAAGGGAGAAGTAACCTGGTGACACAAGAGGAAAAACACAGAGCAGCAGAAAACCAAGAAACCAGAAAACTCAACCCTCTTCATAATCATCATCCATTAAGAATATACATGTATATAATCTGGATACACAGGTACACTATGACCTGCTGTTCAAATGTAGCTCATAGAGGTTGAAAATGTCAATACTGAAATCTTATAGAAACAAATGTTAAACTCCTTAGTCACATTTTACCTCTAGTATTCAAAAGCCTCTCCCACTCCAGTTTAGTCCAATATAACAAACAGGGTAAAAGTCTGACTGGTGGACAATAGCTACTAAGGAATATAGAGACTGTGGCAGCATCATTACTGAACTCTGTTAGTTCAACCTGTCATAGTCACTTTATCTTTCTGAAGGTCATCTTTGACATATCTCTCTAAAAACTATTTCCCATGTTTTTGCTATTCTTGTTGGAACCACTGGTTGTTCTTTGTGAAACTATCTAATTTGCGTCAGATGAATCTAAGAGCAACACAAAGACTGGCCTAACACTAGCAAGTCTCAAGTGATGGCAGGCTAGAGGTCAGGTAATCAGCTGATGATGTCATTTCTGTGTGTGGTTGCAGCATACAGGCGCTGGCGATGAGGGTGGCGGCCAGTCTCTGACATCATCAGGAAGCTGCCTGAGGGACTTCAGGGCCCAGCCCTTCGTGGAGTGCCAGGGGCCTCGAGGAACCTGCCACTACTTTGCCAACATCTACAGCTTCTGGCTGACCAGAGTGGACAGCACGACCTCGTCCTCCGACACGTCATCCAGCACGTTGACAGAGGGCCAGCAGCAGAGGAAGAACATCGGGAGGTGTAACGTCTGCATGAGGGAGTGAGGAGCATCTCCTTCTCCTGCAGAATCCAAGAGGACGGACAGGACGACACTCGTCTGATTCTCTCTGTGAGGAGACACTGTCACGCTAATGTTAAAGATAACTGCCAAATAATAATTTGATCAATCATTTGTGTTCAAATCAAAAGGAGCACAAACACTAAAACTGCACAATTTATATTTGTCTCACTGCTTTGAACTGAGTTGTCTATTATTCATTTTACATTCCACAGCAAGTCTCAGTGTTTGATGAAATCTCTGAATAGATGGCAGAGATTCATCAATAAATAAGCCATCTGATTAACCGTCATCATACAGAGAATTACAGCATTTCTCAGAGTTACTTTTCAAATATGATTCAAAACCTAACAGGTGCTTTTACTTTTTAGACCCTGAGTATGAAAATGTAAACATTAAAGCTCATTGAATTAATATTTTCATATTAACCCTGGATCACATCTCTGTAATATTAAAGTATCGCTGCAGCTCTGCAGAGCTTTTGAGCCTCTTTTAGCTCCTAGTTTTGGTTCACTGGGAAATTTCCTCTGTGGTTGAGTCTCAGTGTTTTCGGATAAAGTCCCTGTACACCTTCAGCAGTTAGAGACAGAGAGAGCAAAGAAGAGCTGAAACATTCAATCACTCTGTGTCTGCTGGATGTTTGCTGATGTAACCAGCTTGAAATTATCCTTATTATGTTCTATACATGAGTTTTTAGGCCCCTTGTTGGACAAATTTGGTTAATGCAGCTTTAATAAGTATCATAATGACATATTTTTGAGTTTTTTTTATTCTTTTTCATAATCCACATTAAGTTGTTTTCTGTAGCATTTAAACAGTGAATTTGTCCCTTTATGTGTATGAATATTATCTGAAATACGCTTTTCATTCCAGCAGAGGGCAGTCTTCTCTCTCCAGAAACTTAAATGTTTATGTGGTTCAGATCTTTCAGAAGATTTGGTGAAAATTGAGACTTTTGTTTTCAGCTCATTTGTTCTCGGAGTCCGCAGGCCGTCAGATAGAAAACAGAAACAGGAACATCTGTAACAGCTGTCATGTGACCTGTCCTCCAAAATATCAAATATTTATTAATACTTTTATTCCTAATAGATCATTGAAAAGTTAGTTTAGTCATAGCTCTGTTTGTTAGTTAGACTGCGTTTAAAGTGAAGGTCAAGTTCATCAACAAACAGCAACATCCACCAAACCAGCAGTCACCTCTCACTAATAACTCATCCATAACTACCAATAACTCACCAATAACTCATAGATAATCAATACTTCATAGATAATGCTGTAATAACTCATCAATAACTCATCAGTAACTCAGTATTAACTCAAAAATAACTCATCAATAATTGATCAATAACTGAAAAAGAGATGTTTTGTTGAAATTATATTTATATTTCTCACTGTTGTCGGGTGGAAACCTTGTATTTCCCGCTACAAATCAATAAATATATTGATAGATTGGATGGCAGTATATTTATTATTAAAAAACCTCACAGCTCTCGTCACCAGTCAGCTGATCGAAAGCATCAAAATAGAAGTTACAAGGTTTTCACGCCGCAGTGTGATGCAACATCCTGTGATGTCACAGCTGATTGGTCGGTGGTGTTGGCGTGACGATCTTTCCTCATCAGAGAGGGCAGTAAGTGACCTTTAGCCCCGCCTCCAGCATCGCCCACACGACAACTGCACTGAAAACACATCCTGATTGGTCAGCTGACAGACAGTAGATGCATCCTGATTGGTCAGCTGACGGACAGTGGATGCATCCTGATTGGTCGGTCAGTATTTTCTGTGAATATGTTTGACATGAACTTTGAAACGTGTTCAGCTCAACTGTTAATGTTCTTTTTCCATGTTTTAAAGTAAAAACAGAGAGAACACAAAATTGTGCTGTTACTCTGAGTCCAGCATCAAAGCAGAACCAGAACCGACCAGAACCAGAACCAGAACCAGAACAAGATTCAGGAGTGTCTGGCAAAGCAACAGAAGATGGAACTAAAGTTCTGGTTCAGATCTGAGGAAATCCGACTCTCTGGTGGCTTCCTGCAGAGACTGACAGTGAAGCCAATGTGGTTCAGTTTCTGATTCCGGTTCCAGTTCTGGTTTCATGCGTGTCATCTCTCTGTGATTTGTAAATATGTTTTTCGTACTGAACTTGGTCGCTTTATATTTTTACTGTAAATGTCATCAGAGTATTTATTTAGCCTGGAATTCATGTGGTGCTATTTGATGTTTCATTTGTTCCTTTTTATTTTATTTTGGTAAATGGTGACACACTGACATCTTGCCCTTCTCCACCCTCCTCCAAAATAAAATAACAAATACGTAGACATGTGTAACCCATGGCAACGTCATCCTTCTGAATGATGGATGTTTCTTGTGTAAAACATCAGCAAATCGAATTATTCACACTGACAGCTCAAGTCCCGCCCCGTCAAACACACAGTGTGATGTCATAGCCAGTGATGTCATAGATGATCTGTCTTCCATCAGACTTTATTACCAGATGAAACAAGTTCCTGCTGATTCTGAGATTAACACATTTCTGAACGCCTCATCATTAAAAAAAAAAAAAAAAAAACTACCCGGGATGCTTCGAGAGGACGGCAGGTTTTCTTTTTTTATTAAAATGATGAGTTCATCTCATTTATCTTAGAATCCAGCAGAAAACAGGATCAGAGCCATTAAACAAACTATTTCAAATACTGAAAATAAAAATCTAAATACTAAAATAAAAACTAAGGTGTGAAAAGTGGGCAGGGCTCCAGCTGATTATGAGGTGAGGAGGGGCGGAGGGAGGCGTGTTGTATTTAAATCTGTCGGTGATATTTTAATCTCAGTAGGAGGAAACTTCTCACTAACACTTGTGAAACATTTTACTCTCTGTGAACGAACAACACTTCAATAAATCGCATCAAACTTTCACTCAGTGTTTTTATTTGACTTCCGGTGAACAAAATCAAATCAAGTAGAAACTTCATTCCTGAAACCTTCAGATGAACACGTCAGGACCTTCTGCAGTAAGAATACCTGCAGATTTCATGCATCACATGCTTCAGACAAAAATGAATTAAAGTTTGTGAACTAGAACGTGTTGACGCTGATTTAGAGACGTTTCATTTTGTCTTTTGTCTTTTGTTCCCTGTTAGAATAAAGAGAAACGCTGCAGGAAGTAGACCGAGCCCTCGTCTCCTTAGTTGTAACACACCTGTGCTCAGGTGAGGGTCTAATAACTGTTATGAACAGTTACTGTTTGTTGTGTATCTGTATTCCTGATGAAACATTTCCAGTTTCTTGTATGATCAGGATTCACCTGAGCGCAGGTATGAGGCTGCTGATTGGTTCATTGTGTGTCAGAGTTTGTTGAAGTGTTTTAGTTTAAGTGATGATCTTTTAGAAATGATGCCATGAATAGTTTTTATTGATAAGTTAACTTGATCCAAAGTAAACAGCAGAAACTAAATGAAATCAGTATCTACTGTGAGCAGCTTTAGTTCTTCTCCTGCACACCGTTCTTCAGGTTCCTCAGGTTCCTCAGGTTCTTCAGGTTATTCAGGTTCCTCAGGTTCTTCAGGTTCTTCAGGTTCTTCAGGTTCCTCAGGTTCCCCAGGTTCTTCAGGTTCCTCAGGTTCTTCAGATTATTCAGGTTCCTCAGGTTCTTCAGGTTCTTCAGGTTCCTCAGGTTCTTCAGGTTCTTCAGGTTATTCAGGTTCTTCAGGTTCCTCAGGTTCTTCAGGTTCTTCAGATTATTCAGGTTCCTCAGGTTCTTCAGGTTCTTCAGGTTCTTCAGGTTCCTCGGGATCTTCAGGTTCTCGGCAGGTTGGTGATTCCTGCATCTCAGAGAAGTTTCCACAGTTGTTCTCCTGCTGCTTCTGTCTCTTCATGTTAATCATCAGAGATCATATTTCTCCCATCTTAGCTTCACTGCATTGGCTTCCAGTAAAATCCAGAGCAAAATCCTTCTCCTCACTTCCAAAGCTCTTAATGGTCAGGAACCATCATATCTTCAATTGCATTCAGTTTTATTTATATGACACCAAACCAGTTTAATGCAGTTCCTTTAATGCCAATGAAATGTTCCAGTCTCTGCAACAGGACGTGATGATCAAGAGGGTGAATGTTTGTGACTCACCTGCAAACTAAATGGATTTTGAAAATGAGTCCTTTAAATAGGCTACATATCGTCTTCATTTCAGTGATGATTTCATGCTGAATGCTGCTGAGCTGAGATACAAACTGAAATCTAAACATGACACCTTTTGCACTGCAAATCCCCAAACTCATTATTATTGCTCATACTGTGAGCTCATAATCACGTCTCTGTGTAACATCGCTATTGTCTGCTTATCTTTTTAACCTGGAACTATATTTTTCATCTTCAGTCGCTGCTTCCTGTGTTTTGTCCGTCAGATTAAAGCTGAACAAATATATTTAAAATGCAATGTAGCTGCAGTCTGATTCCACTTTATCATCATTAAGGACATATAAGTCTGATAAATGATGAAGTTAACCCTGAGATGACAGAACTGGGTTTTCTGTAACTTAGGTACTTTAGACACAGAGAAGCACCGAGATAAAACGAATAACCTTCTCTTTCCCTTTTATGTACCATTTATAGTGCAGATAAAGACATGACAAAGGCTGATGGAAACAGATTTTCTCATGACATTGGATCTTGTTTATTTGCAGAAGTGGAAACGTAGTATCAGCATGTTGCTTCCTCTTCGTTTCCTCCAGAATAAAAGTAGTAACATCATTTCTGTAAACATCATTCTGTCTGTATAGACAGTTGTGTCTTTCAGGATAAAAACAGATATGTCACAATACATAGAGACGCCACAATGAAGTAGGACCTCTACTGATGATGTCATCTTGTTCAATACTCAAACAACACTACTCACTGGAATCACACTAATTCACATTTTCTACCTGTACAACATTTGGCAGGAGACAAACTGGCAGGAACTCATTATACTCTAAGTATATCAAAAGATTTGGACTGAAAAAGTAAATCTGCTGATGATGATGAAGAATGACTAACTGTCAACAGGAGGTGAAAATTAATTACAGTCAGTGAGGAAGTGAACTTCACATTTTCTAACAGATGGATGAGATGGTGTAGGGTTTGTGGAGCAACAAGGCAGTGTTCTGCTTCACTGAGATTCAGCGTCCGTCCTCTAGGAGGCACTCTTCATTACAGTGATGTGTTTGATGCGAGTGCCTTCTACAGGACGTCTTTTTATGAATAAGGATAATGATTGACCCAGTCAGGGCTCTGGTTCACACATGGTGTAACTTTAACACTGAGGCTTCAGTTTTTGACTGAAAACAATGATAATAACACTAATGAGCATTTAACTCAGACACCTCAAGCTTTCTGCAACAACACTAATAGTTGTGCTTATCTGAAATATTTGTATAAATAGTGTTTGCTCTAAAACTTTGGTCAATAATAAGACCAGCCTACTGACTTCTTCTGTGTCTTGGCTTTTAGAGATTGTTTACTCACACCAAAAAAACAAACAAACAAACAAAACAATTTAGAACCACAAGTGAAAGTTTTTGTGTTAATCCCTGAAGCTGATAATGTTGACAGCCAAAAGCTGAAGATGTGTTCAGTGCATTTGAAGCAGTGTAAAGTTAGTGTGACGGCATGTAAACAGAACTTTTACAGTTATCAGAGAAAATCCAAACACTTTGTTTATCTTTCTGTTTCTGTAGTGAAGTCAGCGTTTCTGCTCTGCTGCTCCGTCTCAGTCTACTGGGGAAACATTATTGTTTTCATCAGATCACTAATAGACATAAATCTAAAAACAACACGTCATTGTGTAGCTGTCTCACATGCTTTCACTACAGAACTGATCTGGTCTAACTGTCTGAACAGGTTGAACTGGAGTCACACTGGTTTCTGTTTGATCCACTGAGGGCAGATCTGGACCACAGAGTCAAGAGAGAACCATCTGGACCAGGCTCAGGTTTAGGATTATGGTTAACCCAACCCTCATCAGGAACCAGAAGTGACCTCCAATGATGATGATGATGAGGACTAACCCAGGATCAGCATCCAGACTGAAGGAGACCAGGTTCAGCCATATTTAGTGGTCCAGATCTGATGGGACGAACCAGATTCACTCTAGTTTGTGTTCAGACATCTAGGATTGGATCAGGTCTGAATTACAGTGTCTTGAACTGGAACTCTATAGCCTGTGTAAACCCAGTTTGCAGTATCCATGGCAACTAGTGGATCCAGCTACTCTGACACTTTGACCCGAAAGGTGACACGACCAAGAAACTTGTCCCGCTCATCGTCGTTCCGCATGTCTGAACCCTCGACCTTACACTCCACGGTCTGCTCCACGTTGTAGTCTTCCTTCGTTAAAAGCAACTTCACTGCGACTAGAGGCTGAACGTAGTCTGACTGTGGATGAGGACAGACGGAGGGTCAGTAAACTGATTATCACTGTTCAGTAAGTAAATATACAGGTTAAGTTATCTGATTAGCTTTAAACCTTCTGTTCTTTACACGCCTGAAACATTTGGACATGTTGGGAAAACAGAGAAATGGATCCACTGATGTATAAAACAGGTTATGTAGGTGGCACATTTAGTTTTTTAGATAATGGAGATCAAGTAAAAGTGAAAAACAAGGAAGTATTTACTCACATGACCATTCTTGCCATAATACGGGAAAAACATCTTATCCAGACGCCCCTCGAATGGAAAGTATTGCATTTGTAAAGGACTGTCTCTCTGCCGGAGGAAGAAACACATTCATTTATCTCAGAGATGATAAATAATAATAAATAACAAATAAATCAGTGACAGATAATATCATGTCTCACATGTAAAGCTGTTTACAAGTATTATCACTTATTTACTTTAAATGACTCTTGTTTTCATGTTGACCAGCTGTCACACAGACGACGGTGGATATCTGAGTTTAATGTGTTGAGATGTTTCAGTTGTTTTTCTGTTGAGTTGGAGAGTGTGTTATGTTGCCATGACAACCGGTAACAGTGAGTTGTCGTGTCATCTGCTACTAACTGCATATTAATATGGTGATTTTGATAATTACTGTATTTAATCTGGTTTAATATATTTAAAAATGTAACAAAACGTTCATGTAAATGTTGTGTAAATGTAAATGTAAATGTAAATTTTTCTAATGTGGTGAAATTTTATTAAAAAACACACAACAGATAAACAATGATATGATTCATCTCACAACACTATACTGCCTCTCAGTCCCAGTCACTGATTGGTTAATTAGCTGCTGCTGTGTGTGTGTGTGTTACCTTGGCAGTACAGTTGATGTAGGGATCTCCTCCTGGTTTCAGTCCAATAACCTGTAGACAGTCAGAAAGAAAAACTATGTAAGAGTTTTCATTTTCTTTATATTATTTTGTATTGACACTAAAACTCAAATAAACAAGATGATGCTCTATCCCCACTGCTGTTCTGCATGGCCTGAACCCCGTCAGCCAGATCATCTCAAAGAGTGGTTACGGGTACCGGTTCCGAAGTGGAACAACCATCAGTCACCTCCTCTACATGGAAGACATCAAGCTGTATGCCAGGAATGAGCGAGACATTGACTCACTGATCCACCTCACCAGGATCTACAGCAACAACATCAGAGTGTCATTCAGACTAGATAAGTGTGGTCAGATGGTATCAAAGAGGGAAGATGATCAGAACCGAAGGGGTTGAATTACCAGAAGGCAGCATTGCAGATGTTCAGGACAGCTACAAGTACCTTGGGATCCTGCAGGTAAATGGGAACCTTGATGAGGCCGCAAGGAAGTCAGCCACAGCCAGATACCTCCACAGAGTACGGCAAGTCCTGAAGAGTCGGCTGAATGGGAAGAACAAGATATGGGCCATCAACACATGCGCCCTGCCAGTCATCAGATACCCTGCTGGTGTAGTAAGCTGGCCAAAGGAGGAGGTAGAGGCCACTGATATGAGGACAAGGAAGCTCCTCACAATGCATGGAGGGTTCCATCCTAAGTCCAGCACCCTGAAACTGTACACTAAACGGAATGAGGGAGGCCGAGGACTGGTGAGCATCAGAGCCACTGTCCAGGATGAAACAACCAACATCCAGGAAACATCAGGAAGATGCCTCCAAAGATGAACTGCTGAGTGAAACATCAGGCAGCAGAAACCTGATGATGCAGAGGAGGAACCTTCATGGAGGGACAAGCCCCTACACGGCATGAACCAAGAAAGAAGAAATCCTACCAGTGGCTGGAAAAGGCCGGACCACAACAGACACGATCCCAGGATCTATCACAGCAGACAGGATCTACCACAGCAGACAGGATCTACCACACCAGGCAGGATCTACCACAGCAGACAGGATCTACCACAGCAGACAGGATCCCAGGTGCAGGCTGTGCAGGGTGTCAGATGCAGGAACAGCGTACATGGCTGGCTGGAAGTGTCTGGCATAGTGAACAGGAACATCTGCACTGAGTCTGGGCTGGAGGTCCTGAGGTCACAATGGAAGACGCCTCCTAAGGTGTTTGAGAATGACCAAGACAAGATCCTGCTGGACTTCCAGATCCAGGCGGACAAACTAGTGATGAACCAGTTGGACATCGTGTTGATGGACAAACAACAGGAGAAGAAGGCAGCGGTGATAGACGCAGTGATCCCAAGCAACAGCAACATCAGGAAGAACATCAAAAAACACCAAGAGGAGCTGGAGAAGATGTGGGGAGTAAAGGCAACAGTGGTGCCAGTGGTACCGGGAGCACTGGGAGCACTGGGAGCTGTGAGCCACAAAGTGGGAGAGGGGCTCCAGCAGATTCCAGAAACAACATCTGAAGTCCAGAAGAGCGCAGTCCCAGGAACAGCTAAGATACTGAACCTTCAAACTCCCAGAACTCTGGTGGAGTGATCAGCTGTCTTTCCTGATGGGAGTGGTCTCAGGATGATCAATGAACGGTTTGATGAGTATTAAATGATGTGAATCATCTGCTGTGACCTCCACAGTCACCTGATGTTAGACAGCGCTCTCCACCACCATCATCACCACATGAGGAAGATCTTTATGAACAAAGGTGTTCAGAGACTGTAGGTCAATAACAAGGAGCTCTGTTGTCAAATGTTTGCTGATGACACAAATTATAAAATCATTTATGTATCAACTAAAACCATCACGTAGCAGCAGAGACTTAAATGTAAACAATAATCTAACCTTGTCGATGTGTTTCTCCACGAGAAGCAAAAGATAAGTTTACAGTTAAAACAGATCAAGAGGAAATAAAGGAAGTCAATGATTTTATTTCTCAGTGATGCTGCTTCATGAGAGCAGCTGGAAGAAATGAGATCTTGATGTTGCTTTCATGTAGCACTGAGGCTGAAGATGAAATGATTTTCTATCTAATGAACATCCACAGAAGGAAAAGTGCTACTGACCCGGTTCATCTTGACAATGATGCAGGGCTTCCCCTCAGCATATCCGAAGCTGCTGTCCGGCAGACCGGAGCATTGTTCCAGCGTGCTGCGTTTGAACTGACAAACCTTCTTCACCTTCTGGTCATCCTGTTCGGTGTATTCGCCCACCAGACACAGGTCGTTACGCTCCTGCACGCTGTCGTTATAATCTGTAGATAAAAGGACAGATTACTCTTTTAACGTCTGAGTTGAGACATCGGTCAACGTAAAACAGTCAACTTGGCGTTTATTCAGAAGTTAACGGTGTTCATCTAAAGGTCAAAGAGGGCACACCTGCTGGATGTTACCTGTTCACACCTACAGCTGATGCTACAGCTGCAACACCACAGAATCTGAAACACTACAGAATATCAGACTAGAGATTATTTTGTTCTCAGTGTGTTGAGTTTGAACACATCAGCCAGAAAATGTGATAATATATTCGAGTCTCACATGAGTAGATAAAGTCCAACTGATAGTTTGGTTTATTATAAATGAGCCAGAAAACACAGAAACAGCTTCATTTGAACTTTCACAGACACGTAAACATAACGAGTTCATACAGTGTTCATCCACGCTCCAATAGTTTGTTACTAAAGACAGCCTCTCAGCTGAAACCTGGATCTGGATCAGTGGAAATCAGGATGTTTCAGGATGTGGGTTTGTACTCACGCTCCAGCAGGTCGTGCAGTTGTTGGATGTACTGATTGAAGTTCACTGGGTCGCTGCGGTTGAAGGAGATTTCAGCTGCGTGAGGCCGAATCACCAGTCCTCTGTTGTTTTGCTCACAGAATGTTGATTGTATGGAAAAATAATCTTAAGTGGTTCCTTCCTGTCAGAGAAGACCATGTGCTAGGATGTTATGCTATTTTGTCTGGTTGCCCGTATGAACCTTTTTCTATCAAAATGTACATTTTTTTAAAAATGTGAATTGTAATGTAAGCCCTTACAGCAGTCACCGTGCATGGCAGATGTTTATATATATATATGTGTGTGTGTGTGTTTTCACAGGCCATAATGCCAGTAGAGAGAATGAGGATGCGGCCGTGGTTGGAGGAACAGATCGACTCCTGTCAGATACCAGGACTCAAATGGGTAAACAAAGTGAGTAAACACGCCTAATATGATTTCTCATATTGTAATACAATTGATGAAGGGATGAGTAATAACATTTGTTTATGGCAAAAAGTGGGTGGAAAGACGCACCTACACATGCTTACAGTCTGCGGAGCGACATTACTGACTAAAAGTGATTTTGAAATGTCTCTAGGAAAAGAGAATCTTCCAGATCCCCTGGATGCACGCCGCTCGTCACGGCTGGGACCTGGAGAAAGATGCTCCGCTCTTCATGAGATGGGCCATACATACCGGTAACACACACACACACACACACACACACACACACACACACTCACACACACACACACTCTTTAGCATCGTCTCCTGATTGGCTGAAATCAGTACCTGTAGTTCCTCACGTGTCCACTAGATGTCAGTCACGTGACCCTGTTTCTAGCACAGCAACATTCATTTACTGCTTAGTTTAAATTTTTATTCAGATAAAAGTGGAAATAGGAATAAAAATTCAGTTTTTGTTTTTATTATGTTTTTAATTTTTTTTACAATAAATGTTCATGAATAAATTACTTTATGGAGATCAAAGATGACCCGAAATACTAGATAATAATCTACTGTGATACTGTTTAATAGATATACTGTAATATTCTTTAATTAATATTCTTTAATTAATATTCTTTAATTAACACCCTGTCATGCTTTTCTACGGTGATGTTTGTAATTCCATATAATTCGGATATTTTCATAAAAAGCAACACATTTACTCTTCATACTCTGCTGATCATGTCGGTGCTTGGCTCGGTTCGGCTCGGCTCGGTTCTGCCCGCCGTCAGGCTCTCAGCAGCAGGACCGAGCCGGACCGACCCTGCAGCCGGCTGTCTTACCCCAGCTGCCGGCGGTGCGGCCCAGGAACTCTCCGGTCCTCCGGTTGTAGATGCAATCCTGCCAGGACTCCTTCTTCTCCTCATGATGCTCCTTCTTGTCCTCATGATGCTCCTTCTTCTCCTCATGATGCTCCTTCTTCTCCTCATGATGCTCCTTCTTCTCCTCTTTCTTCTCCGCTTTCTCCTCTTTCTGCTCGTTTTCCTCCTCTTTTCCTCCCGATTTCCTCTCCTCCGTCTGCTCCTGGTTCTGCTCCTGGTTCTGCTCCTGATTCTGATCCTGGTTCTGCTCCTGGTTCTGATCCTGCGGGCTGGACGACATGCTGGCGAAGCGGGTCGGACCGGACGGACTGAGCCGGGCTAATCAACACTAACAACCCTTAAACCGATCCGTCAGATTACCGACACTCTCTCTCTCTCTCTCTCTCTCTCTCTCTCTCTCTCTCTCTCACACACACACACACACACACACACACACACACACAAAATGCTGCAGAAGAATGCGCATGCGCAGTACAGATCCCCGGGGCTCCAGTGATGATGTGATGTTGAGCTGCTGTATAATAATAACAGAATAACTGTACTGTAGTTTAATATATTATTTATAATCACACAGATCAAACATATTTAATCAAATATAAATATTCAGAAAATATTTAGTCTGTAAATACTGAACATTAAAAATTAATAAAATAAAATAAAACATAAAGATACAAAAGAAAAATCAGTTGCAACCCAAAAGTGACATTATATAATCACACCAGAGCTGACAGCAGGTCACCTGACTGCACTGACACACTCCCATTGGATAACCGGAAGGTGATGTCATTCTGATGTCACACACACAAGGAGGGAGGAAGGCATGTGAGGAAGAGGAGGAGGAGGAGGAGATGAGGAGGAGAAGAAAAGGAGATGAGGAGAGGAGGAGATGAAGAGAGGAGGAGAGGATGTGAGGAGGAGAAGAAAAGGAGATGAGGAGATGAGGAGGAGAAGAAAAGGAGATGAGGAGATGAGGAGGAGAAGAAAAGGAGATGAGGAGAGGAGGAGATGAAGAGAGGAGGAGAGGATGTGAGGAGGAGAAGAAAAGGAGATGAGGAGATGAGGAGGAGAAGAAAAGGAGATGAGGAGAGGAGGAGATGAAGAGAGGAGGAGAGGATGTGAGGAGGAGAAGAAAAGGAGATGAGGAGATGAGGAGGAGAAGAAAAGGAGATGAGGAGAGGAGGAGATGAAGAGAGAAGAGAGGATGTGAGGATGCAAGGAGATGAGATAAGGAGGAGAGAGGAAAGGAGGAGAGGATGTGAGGAGGAGAAGAAAAGGAGATGAGGAGAGGAGGAGATGAAGAGAGGAGGAGAGAAGGAGAGGATGCAAGGAGATGAGATAAGGAGGAGAGAGGAGAGAAGGAGAGGATGTGAGGAGGAGGAGATGAGGAGATAAGGAGGAGAGAGGAAAGGAAGAGAGGATGTGAGGAGATGAGATAAGGAGGAGATAAGGAGGAGGTGATCTGTGAGGGTCGTTCAGTTCGTTGCCTCATCGATAATATTTATGATCCGATGGTCTCGGCTTTTCTCGAGTCCTTAATGATCTTGTTTCTTAACGTCGTATATTTACGTTGTTCTAGTTCAGATGAGTTTAATGAAAAGTCTCATTGTTTCATTAAGCTTCACTCATCAAATGTAGATGAGAGGGAAAATAAAACATTTTATCAGTGAAAATAGAATACATAATAAAACAAAATCAAATCAAATAAACACAAAGTTAAAACAGAATGTATAACAAGTCAAATCCATTTTAAAAGAAGCGCAGTTTAAGTGTGAAGCAAACATCTGCTTCTCTGACATCTGTCACAGCTGGAATCTCTAATAACCAGCAGCAGATGATCTCAGCGTTCATGAAGGCAGATAGTTAACACAGTTAGTGATGTAGTTTGGGTTAGAGTCCACTGTAAGGAGGAAGGAGGAGGAAGTCACTCCACATGTGACAGGAAGCTGCTGCAGAGTTCAGTAGCTGTTAACAGTGTTCTCTGTAATCGTTGTTATAGACAGTCATGGTTTCTGTATTACAGTGAAGGGTGAGTCTAGTTTTCCTCCTGATTAATGCAGCAACAGTATTGGGGGGGGGTACGGGGGTACGGAGGGGGGATGGGGACGGGGGGGGGGGGCGGGGGGCTTCAGAGATCGCCACTGTGATAGAGGGTCAGGTGAGAGGCCAGCTGGTTGAAGAGTTAGAGCGCTATTCCTCACTTTGTTTGTGTTCAGGGTTAGGGTGGAGATGGTGGTGGAGATGGAGGTGGAGATGGTGGTGGAGGACGTGGAGGTGGTGGAGATGGTGGTGGAGGACGTGGAGGTGGAGGACGTGGAGGTGGAGGACGTAGAGGTGGTGGAGATGGTGGTGGAGGTGGAGGACGTGGAGGAGGTGGAGATGGTGGTGGAGGTGGAGGACGTGGAGGTGGAGGACGTGGAGGTGGTGGAGATGGTGGTGGAGGTGGAGGACGTGGAGGAGGTGGAAATGGTGGGGGAGGTGGAGGTGGTGGAGATGGTGGTGGAGGACGTGGAGGTGGAGGACGTGGAAATGGTGGGGGAGGTGGAGATGGTGGGGGAGATGGAGGACGTGGAAATGGTGGGGGAGGTGGAGATGGTGGGGGAGGTGGAGGACGTGGAGGAGGTGAAGGTGGAGGACGTGGAGGTGGTGGAGATGGTGGTGGAGATGGTGGTGGAGGTGGAGGAGGTGGAGGTGGTGGAGGTGGTGGAGGAGGTGGAGGTGGAGGACGTGGAGGAGGTGGAGATGGTGGTGGAGGTGGAGATGGTGGTGGAGGTGGTGGAGGTGGAGATGGTGGTGGAGGTGGAGATGGTGGTGGAGGTGGTGGAGGTGGAGGACGTGGAAATGGTGGGGGAGGTGGAGGAGGTGGAGATGGTGGGGGAGGTGGAGGACGTGGAGGAGGTGGAAATGGTGGGGGAGGTGGAGGAGGTGGAGGAGGTGGAGGAGGTGGAGGTGGAGGACGTGGAGGTGGAGGACGTGGAGATGGTGGAGGAGGTGGAGGTGGAGGACGTGGAGGTGGAGGACGTGGAGATGGTGGTGGAGATGGTGGTGGAGGTGGAGATGGTGGTGGAGGTGGTGGAGGTGGAGGACGTGGAAATGGTGGGGGAGGTGGAGGAGGTGGAGATGGTGGGGGAGGTGGAGGACGTGGAGGTGGTGGAAATGGTGGGGGAGGTGGAGGACGTGGAGGTGGAGGACGTGGAGGTGGTGGAGATGGTGGTGGAGGTGGAGGACGTGGAGGTGGTGGTGGAGATGGTGGTGGAGGTGGAGGAGGTGGAGATGGAGGTGGAGGTGGTGGAGGAGGTGGTGGTGGAGGAGGTGGAGATGGTGGTGGAGGTGGTGGAGGAGGTGGTGGTGGAGGAGGTGGAGGTGGTGGAGGTGGTGGTGGAGGTGGAGGAGGAGGTGGAGGTGGAGGAGGTGGAGATGGTGGTGGAGGTGGTGGAGGAGGTGGTGGTGGAGGAGGTGGAGGTGGTGGAGGTGGTGGTGGAGATGGTGGTGGAGGTGGAGGAGGTGGAGGTGGAGGTGGAGGTGGAGGTGGTCTCACTGTTCTGTCATCTACAGTCAGACATGTTTGTGTAAATCGAAGGTTTCTATTTTTAAAAAACGGATGTCAATCTTGAATGTTGTCGTGACGATAAGTGGAACAAGCGTCCTCCATCAGCCAATCAGATGTAAGCGCAGGCAGCCGTTTCATCAGCTGACATCTCTGTGAAGTTACAGTGAGCGATTCTAGAGATCGTCATCAAGAGTTGTCGTACGAATGTAAATATTTTCTATGAATGACACATTTTTCTACAAACTCTCGTGTGTTCTTAAATTTAAAGTTATAAGATTTTTGTCCCGAAGGGTTTCAGGTTCACATCAGGTCTACAAGTTCACACATTTTGCAACATATTTTCCTTCATGAGGTCCGTCTCCTCCACAGTCCTCACACCGGCTCATGTGGTGGTTCTGGACCAGGCTGCTGAACCGGACCTCCTGCTGCAGCTCTGATCCCTTTAAACACTCTCACACTGAGTTCTGCTGTGTTTTTAACACTGTGTGAACCTGAATGCTTTAAATGGAGGTCTCACCTGGTCTGGATGCTGAGCTGGAGCCTCAGCAGAGAAGTCAAGGAAGGTGCAAGGAAAGGAAAATTTATTCTTTCTGCAGAAACTATTCTGATCCTGAAGATAAAAAGCCGTCTGCAAACTGCATTACAGTACGATCAGAGCTGTGGTCACATGCTGGACTCAGTTTTGTGGGTTTTTGGTAAAATCGTCTTATTTGTGAATGTTTTGTTGGCACTGATGTTTTTTGTTTGAATGAAAATCTGATTGTGTAAATAAAGGTTTTTGAAAATTGAAAAGATCTCTCTCTCTCTCTCTCTCTCTCTCTCAGCAGCAGGGGGAGGAGTCAGCAGGCTGAGGATGCTGTCAGGTTGCCGTGGTTTCAGCCTCCCGTTTCTTGTGGCGATCGTTGCCGGGGATGCGTGTGTGTGTGAGCTGTGTATGTGTGTGTGTGTGTCTGTGTGTGTGTGTGTCTGTGTGTGTGTGTGTGTGAGCCGGGATTTTTACCGCTCTGAGGAGATTTGACGAAAGGACAGAGGGAGCGACAGCGAGACAGGAAAACAGAGAGACAGCAGGACAGGAAGAGACGAGAGGAGGACGACAGCAGGAGGAAGGAGGCTGTGTGGATTAACGCTGCAGACGAGTCATCGTCTCCTCCGAGCTGCAGCGAACATTCATCCATCTTTGATTCTGCACAGGAAGGACTGAAGGACTGAAGGAGACACAGAAGGAGACACAGAAGGAGACACTGAAGGAGACACAGAAGGAGACACAGAAGGAGACACTGAAGGAGACACAGAAGGAGACACAGAAGGAGACACTGAAGGAGACACAGAAGGAGACACAGAAGGAGACACTGAAGGAGACACAGAAGGAGACACAGAAGGAGACACAGAAGGAGACACTGAAGGAGACACAGAAGGAATCACAGAAGGAGACGCAGAAGGAGACAAAAGGAGGCACAGAAGGAATCACAGAAGGAATCACAGAAGGAGGGATGGAGGGAGTGTGAGTCCTCGCGGATCCTCCGGTAAGCTTCAGTGTGTGTTTGTCATCACTTCCTGTTTGTTTGCGTTCTCTCTAACTTTACCTTCTGAGAAAACCAGGTTCTTATTTTGAAAGGTGGATTTTGAATTCAGGAGTAGAAACTGTAGAGGACGTACTTATGACATCATCACCTGTACCTGACTGTCCTGTGACATCATCACCCGTACCTGACTGCCCTGTGACATCATCACCCATACCTGACTGCCCTGTGACATCATCACCCATACCTGACTGCCCTGTGACATCATCACCCATACCTGACTGCCCTGTGACATCATCACCTCGCCACTAACAGACTTTTTAACAAGAAAAAATAACCTGATTGACATTGAGATGTTTGAATTATTATAAAAATCCAAACTGTAGCTGTAAAGTAAAAGTATATTTAATAGACTGATCAGTATTTAATGCCTTTATGTAAATGTGTACCTGCAGAGCTCCAGAGGCAGCGCCGCTGTTCTGTCCAGTAAAACTTCACTTTTACATTCAGACAAACTAATGAAGCAGCTACAACTGTTAGATTTCATCTGTTAGACCAACATTTATCTTCCAAAGGGAATTATATCAGCTCTGAAAATGCTGCAGAGACGTTAGAGCCAGCATAAATCAGCAAAGAGCTGCAGATCAGCTCATGGATCATGACGACATGTCAACCAGCTGATCATCTCAGGAGTCGAGCTGCCAGCAGGCCGGCGGCTCCCAAACATCTCCAACAACAATGCAGCAGATTTACATCAATCCAATGAGAAGTGCTCATCTGGCATATGAGCAGAAAACATTTCTAGCTTCCTGCACATGCTCAGTAGTGTTTCTCTGACTCGGCCCGCAGACTTTCCATCAGGATGATGTCAAAATGCTTTTCTCAGTTTTACAAACATAAAACCTTCATGGGTTCATAAATTCATGACCAATCTGCAGCTGCAGGCGTCCTGTCAGCAGGTTATTTATAATGGAGGTTAGCTGCAGCATAGTCAGCTCCTAAAGCATGCTGGGTAAAACAGGCAGGCCATTTGGACTGGAACACAGACTTTATTTTGAAAGGAAGCAGGAAGTATCCTGCTGCTTCACAGCACTTCTTCAATAATCAAACCTTTCAGGATCAATACAGCTGACTAGTCAAAGGTCACTGTTATTCATTTTAATCAACAGGAAATACTGACGGTATGAATTTCACTTTAAAAACCCCATTTTTAAATATCTGAGATAACAAAATCTGGATACTTTTATTTTGAAGGTTTGAAGAAATATTCATCACCTCCTCCTCATCTTCCTCCTCTTCCTCTCTTTTCCCCTCTCCCTTCTCTCCTCTCATCCACTCCTCCCCTCCCCCTCCTCCTCCCTCTTGGACCAGCAAGCATGACATCATGCTCCTGTGAGAGATGCTGCTGTTGCTAGGTAACGGCTGGCTGTCTCCCTGTTCCATTTTTAGCTGGATGCTGGGAGAAGGAGAGGTGGGGGAGGAGAGCAGAGATTATATCATCAGTGAGGGGAGGACTGAAGGAAAGAAAAGACCAACAATCAATCCACTCAGGATCACAATCGATCAATAACTGAAACCAATCAGAGATATCAAACTGGTCTGATCCACTCTGATCATCGTTTATTCTGTACATGTCTGTATCTCCTGGAAATAAAACAAAAATGATGTATATAATAAGTACATCTCATACATGTATATCATTTATAATAAAGATATTATTTGGAAGTTTTTCACAAATATTTATTTCATACAAATATTTTTTAAATTATTTATTTTTTAGGAATAAAAGCAGTCAAATCTCAGCGTTCAGGTTCCATCACTATCTCAGTTGAGGGAGTTCCTCAGAGATAAAGCTGAGCTACTAACTCTCCAGAACCTGCTGTTCCCCTTCTGCTTTCCACAAAGTTAGGCTGTAAAAAATAAACAGGTAGACTGTCTCTGTGTTACAGGTGTATAAACAGGTAGACTGTCTGTGTTACAGGTGTATAAACAGGTAGACTGTCTGTGTTACAGGTGTATAAACAGGTAGACTGTCTCTGTGTTACAGGTGTATAAACAGGTAGACTGTCTGTGTTACAGGTGTATAAACAGGTAGACTGTCTCTGTGTTACAGGTGTATAAACAGGTAGACTGTCTGTGTTACAGGTGTATAAACAGGTAGACTGTCTGTGTGTTTCAGGTGTATAAACAGGTAGACTGTCTGTGTGTTACAGGTGTATAAACAGGTAGACTGTCTGTGTTACAGGTGTATAAACAGGTAGACTGTCTGTGTGTTACAGGTGTATAAACAGGTAGACTGTCTGTGTTACAGGTGTATAAACAGGTAGACTGTCTGTGTTACAGGTGTATAAACAGGTAGACTGTCTGTGTTACAGGTGTATAAACAGGTAGACTGCCTGTGTTACAGGTGTATAAACAGGTAGACTGTCTCTGTGTTACAGGTGTATAAACAGGTAGACTGTCTCTGTGTTACAGGTGTATAAACAGGTAGACTGTCTCTGTGTTACAGGTGTATAAACAGGTAGACTGTCTCTGTGTTACAGGTGTATAAACAGGTAGACTGTCTGTGTTACAGGTGTATAAACAGGTAGACTGCCTGTGTTACAGGTGTATAAACAGGTAGACTGTCTGTGTGTTACAGGTGTATAAACAGGTAGACTGTCTCTGTGTTACAGGTGTATAAACAGGTAGACTGTCTGTGTTACAGGTGTATAAACAGGTAGACTGTCTGTGTTACAGGTGTATAAACAGGTAGACTGTCTGTGTTACAGGTGTATAAACAGGTAGACTGTCTGTGTTACAGGTGTATAAACAGGTAGACTGTCTCTGTGTTACAGGTGTATAAACAGGTAGACTGTCTCTGTGTTACAGGTGTATAAACAGGTAGAGGTCTGTGTTACAGGTGTATAAACAGGTAGACTGTCTGTGTTACAGGTGTATAAACAGGTAGACTGTCTGTGTTACAGGTGTATAAACAGGTAGACTGTCTCTGTGTTACAGGTGTATAAACAGGTAGAGGTCTGTGTTACAGGTGTATAAACAGGTAGAGGTCTGTCAGTGGACCCGGTGTGGGGACCTCCTTCATAAGATTAAAAGTTTAATAAAAACAAAAACTGAACTTCTACACCTATTTCTATGTTTATTTGAATATAAATAAAGATATAAATAATTTACTGTATATATAATAATATATACAATAAATTAAAAGGCTAAAACCCTCACTGATAATTGTCATTAGAGCACATTTTCAAAACAGTACATTTGTCAATTTAACCTTATTCTTATAAAACCTGTGTGAACATATTACTTCTTGGTATGAGAGCATATTCAGGTATATTGATTAGTAACAGAAGAGTGATTAGGTGATGTTTCCAGATGTCTTTAGCAGCTTTTACTATCATCTGTGTCACCTGCAGTGATACCTGTTTTTGTTTTACACATTGTAGCACCACCTTGAGGTTAAATTTAAAAAATCAGTCTTTCTTTCAGTCGTTTTCGTGTTTCCAGACGTAAAACATAGAAGTGAACTGATCTGTGAAAATGTGATTGGTCAGAGATGGCTGTCGTGGTTTTGGGCTGGTAGGAGATGTGCAGTGATTAACGTGATCGAATTATCAGACTTCAGACTAAATATTACGCAGGTTTGGAATCTGTTCAAATGGAAAAAGACACAAAAAGTAAAAACAAAGAAGAATTACAGGAAAAAATCAATAAGTGGTGAAATGAAACCAAATATTAACAATTTTATTTTTACTAGTTTATCAGTGTTTGTCTGCACAGAAAATACTTTTCAACATGAAACACGAAACTGTGTTTGATTAACGCTCGGTCCTCTGCTCAGGTATTTGGGGAGTCATGACGTCTCAGGAAGAGGCATCTTCTTTCAGGAGGTTTTTCCAATATGTGGAGGACAGTGGCCTTCGAACCTACGATGGTCTGGTGATCCAAAATGCCTCCGACATTGCCAGGGAGAGCGACCGCATCCGCAACCAGACCAACTGGACCTACCTGCAGGAGAAACACCAGAAGAAGAGACGGCAAGAGGAAGCCATCAAGAGGTATAAACGTGAATCTAGATGTAGAAATGTTATCAGAGCTGAATAGATTAAAAGTACAAAACAGTTTTAGAGTCTGATAATCAAGCAGCAAACCACAACAAATGATCTGTGAATGCAGTCTCTAATATTTAGAAATGAAGCCCAAACTGCAGATCTGACCCTGACCCTGAATAAACGACCAATCAGCACTTTCCACATAAAGCAGGTCGAAACTGTAGTTTTTATTTTACAGAGAAATAAAAGAACATCATTAAATTAATGTTTTGAATTTATTTCTACATTTCTGTCCATAAACTTGTATGGTACTGATCTCGGTCTACAGCAGGTCCGGTACTGACCTCGGTCTACAGCAGGTCCGGCACTGACCTCGGTCTGAAGCAGGTCCGGTACTGACCTCGGTCTACAGCAGGTCCGGTACTGACCTCGGTCTGAAGCAGGTCCGGTACTGACCTCGGTCTACAGCAGGTCCGGTACTGACCTCGGTCTACAGCAGGTCCGGTACTGACCTCGGTCTGAAGCAGGTCCGGTACTGACCTCGGTCTACAGCAGGTCCGGTACTGACCTCGGTCTACAGCAGGTCCGATACTGACCTCGGTCAGCTGGGCGAAGCAGACAGAAGCAAACTATTCGTACCTGCTATGAACCGCTACACACTGTATTGTTTCCACTTCTTACTGCTGTGGAAAGTTTAGTCATAACATTCCATGAATAAATAAATAAATACATTTAGAAACACAGAAATAAATATATCATGTAAAATTGTTTATTCTAGTTGAAGCATTAAAATGTACACAAAAAGTAAAATATGTCCATGTTTATGTTTGTTTGTTTTCCACATGAATGATTCTGTTTGTTAAAGAAATGTTCAACCGACAAGCTTCACAGCAGCCGTTTTCATTTTCACAGTGTGAAACAGTCACAAACACGACTGAACACATTTATTAGGAATAAATGTGTTTCTTTCTTCACATGAAATAAACTGATACATGTTGGCAACAGGTTTTATTACCACTGTAGAAACAAACAGGAAGTTAGTGTAGTTACTAACAAGGAGAAAGAAGAAAAGAGGCAGAAAGGTTTTTAAAAAGTTCAACATTATAACTGATGTTCAGAATTTAAATGTGTCTTCCTCCAATCAGATCAAAGAGTTTCTGTTTGTTGTGAGTTTATTCTGTGATGTGTGTGAAACTCATGATCTGCTGTTTCATGTTAGATGATTAGTTAATGATCGAACTGACTCTCTGTTTGTCCATCCAGGATTGGTGAAGATGTTGCCAGGGCAACGGACGGGGCGTACTCCGGGAAACATTTCAGGATGGGTTTCATGACGATGCCAGCCCCGCAGGACCGGATCCCTCCACCCAGCCAGGGCTTCACCGTCCGCTCGCAGTCCCTCCACTCAGTGGGCAGCGGCGATGATGACGCCAACCACAACCGAAAACACCCACCGCCCAAACCGAAGCGAGACCCCAACACCAAGCTGAGCAGCAGCTCTGAGACGGTCAACGGAGGCTCGGCAGCCACGAACAGGCCCAAAGAAACCAATGAGATGCCAGAGCAGGCTGAAGGTGAGACACCTGCTGGGTTAAACAACTGTCCTTACATCTGTCTCCTGAGTTAGAAGACAAGATGGATATGATGTCTCCATGATGTCTCCATGGACAGACATGATGTCTCCATGATGTCTCCATGGACAGACATGATGTCTCCATGATGTCTCCATGGACAGATATGTTGTCCTAGTGGACACGGTTCAAGTTAGGTTAAGGTTTTAAATCAGTCTGTTTGTCCTCAGCTCGATGTCCCTACTTGGAGGACTCCAGGAAGATGCCTCCCCCGAAACCCAAAAGGAACCCGAACACACAACTCAGCACCTCCTTCGATGAGTCTTACATCCGAAACCACGGCAACAAGAAAACTTCCTCACGACGGGACAAAGCATCCTCCCAAAGCCAGAGTCCGGCATCCAGAGACACGGATGATGAGGAGCCGGTCTACATTGAGATGGTGGGACATGTCCTGCAGGAGCTGAAAGGTCCAGACACCGGGGGGGGTGAGCCAAGTGAGGCCGTCTACGAGGAGATGAAGTTCCCGGTGTTGGAAGACTTTCTGCAGGACTCCATCATGGACCCTGAGTCCTGTGACATCCCCCCACCGTTCCCCAACCTCCTGACACCCCGCCCCCCACTGCTGGTCTTCCCGCCTGCCCCTGCCCAGTGCTCCCCCCACTCCCCGGAATCCCCCCTGACCCCACTGGACGTCACCCGGCTGCCTGCACTGGAGAACGCCCCCTACAGCAAGGCGGGGGGGGCTGAACCCCCGCAGAACTCCACTCCCCACCGCAGGGACCGGGACCTGCCATCCACTCACACCATTACATCATCAGGCCGCTCATCAGCTCCGCCCCTCCCCTCTGCCCTCTACAAGTCTTCTGGCTCCGCCCACAGCGGACACGGTTATCCTCGCAGCCAATCAGCATGCCCGTCTCCGGTGAGCATGGGGCGCTGTCTGACACCTCTGAGCCTTAAGAGGCCACCACCCTACGATGCTCTGATGCCCCGCCTGTCCTCACACCGGGCCCAGGAGGGCGGGGCTAAGCTCAGTAACTCCACCTCCACCCATGGCTCCATGCAGAACGTGTCGATGAGGTCACAGACACCGACGAGCCCATTGGACGAGCTCAACAACCTGTTTACCTCCGGACGACTGAAGAAAGGCTCTGGAGGCCGGAGGAGTGAAGGTGAGGGGCGGTACTTACTGCATCAGTACTACAACTATGCTGTCTGTTGAAATACAGACTCAGTTTTGAATATGAAGATGAAAATATGAAGATGAAATGCTGTAACAGGTGAGCTGCAGGTAACAACAGTTTATTTATACAGCACATTTCAGCAAGAAGGCAATTCAAGGTGCTTTACATAAAACATTAAAAGCTTCAAGACAAAGTGCAACAGAAGCACCATAAAATACATTTAAAGTCATTAAAAAGCTGAAAACAAACTAAAATAGGATAAGACAGGTATAAAATACAAGAATAAAAGTTAAAGTGCAGTTTAAAAAATTAATAATTGATTTAATCAAATTCAGCAGCAAACAAAAGTATTTAGTTGTGATTTACACTGGGGACAGAAAGCAGAACTGATCCAGACCACCTGATAGGTCTGGATGGTTTATAACGAAGCAGTAGATTATAGATGTATTTCGGCCCTAAACCATTCAGTGCTTCATAAACCAACAGCAGTATCTTAAAGTCAATTCTTTGACAGATGGGAAGTTCTTGGTCTTTGTGAGGACTCGAGCAGCGTCTGGATCAGCTGCAGCTGTCTGATCGATTTTTATAGTACAGTTGAATCTACTGAAGATAAATTCATGGACACGTTTTTCCAAATCCTGCTGAGACATAAGTCCTTTAGTTCCTGATCTATTCTTCAGGTGATAGTCGGCTGACTTTGTAATCGTCTTAATGCAGCTGTTGAAGTTCAGGTCTGAGTCCATGACTACACCAGATTTAGTGGTTTTGTTCAGCAGTTGTTAAACAGCTTTCCAATGTTTTTAAAAACGGGAGGTTTGACATGGACCTATAGCTGCTCATTAGTGAAGTGTCTAGATTGTTGGTTTTTAAGATTATGGCAGTTTTCAGGGTTTGTGGGAAGACACCTGAGAGAAGAGACATGAGGACAATCTGTTGAAGATCTGAGGCCATGCAGTTAGAAACATAAGAAAAACTCTGTAGGCAGAATATCAAGGCAGCTGGAGGATTTCAGGTGTCGTATGACCTCCTCCTGGATTTTATGGTTGATTGTATAAAATGTCAAACTACTTGAATTGATTTTAAGTGGACACAGTGACAATGGGACAACACATGTCCATATAGAGGCAATGACTGCCTTTTGTCAGTGAAGGAGGAGGCAAATGGATTGCTGGCCTTGATGTGTGGAAGTTCATAGATGCCATAATGAGCCTGGAAGTTTGTTTTTCACCACCAGCATTTAGCTTTTTGACACTCTCTTGAGTTCTCTTACCAGAGACCTTAGTGGGAGCAATGGCATCAATAACATTTGTATTTAGAATTAAAGTTATCTACAAGCTCAGTGATTGAGACCCAACAGTGGGTAGGTGTGGAATAGAAAGTCTGAATATTTTACTGGTGTCTTCAGTGACATACTGTTTTATGATTACTTCTCTTTTGTATCTGTAACAAACCTGCATGTCCCCTCTTTAAACTGAAACATCTTCCTTTTCCAACCTGAACCATCTGAGTTTAGCTGTGAACCAGGGTTTACAGTTGATAAAATGGATTCCAGATCAGGACAACAGTTCTGTAGAATCGCTTTGTTTGTTCACATTGTTACAACATTCATGTAAAAACAGAAACTTTAACCTTTTATTTTGCTGGAGAGTTCTGTGTCATGGTTTTAATTTCAATTTCAATTTTATTTATATAGTGCCAAACAAGCATTGGTAACAAGCATTAATAATATGTGAATACATGCAGATGGAGAGGAGGAAGAGAAGGAGAGAGGAGCTCAGTGCATCATGGGAAGTCCCCTGGCAGTCTAGGCCTATAGCAGCATAACTAAGGACAGTCTAGGCCTATAGCAGCATAACTAAGGGCAGTCTAGGCTTATAGCAGCATCACTAAGGGCTGATCCAAGGCGAGCCTGGTCAGACCTAACTATAAGTTTTATCAAAGAGGAAAGTTTTAAGCCTACTCTTAAACATAGAGAGGGTGTCTGCCCCTCGGACCGAATCTGGGAGATGGTTCCACAAGAGAGGAGCCTGATAGCTGAAGGCTCTGCCTCCCATTCTACTTTTAAATACTGTAGGAACCACCAGTAAACCTGCATACTGGGAGACCAGTGCTCTAGTGGGATTATATGGTACTATGAGTTCTTTCAGATAAGATGGTGTCTGACCATTAAGAGCTTTGTAGGTAAGAAGAAGGATTTTAAATTCTATTCTGGATTTTACTGGAAGCCAATGCAGTGAAGCTAAGATGGGGGAAATATGATCTCTTTTCTAGTTTTAGTCAGAACAGGAGCAGCTGCATTCTGGACCAGCTGCAGAGTCTTTATAGACCTGTTAGGGCAGCCTGATAATAACGAGTTACAATAATCAGCCTAGAAGTAACAAATGTGTGGATTATTTTTTTCTGCATCTTGTTGAGAAAGGATGTGTCTGATTTTAGTGATATTACGAAGGTGGAAAAAGGCAGTCCTTGAAATGTGTTTTATGTGGGAATTAAAGGACATATCCTGATTAGAGCCTGCATTTTGTTGTACTACTGCAGTAGTGGTTTTCATTTGTATTAGATTTTTATGAATGAATCCTCTTGTGTTTACTTTAGATTTAATTGATTTCAATGGGGACAGACACAGTCTCTATGTGGTTTTGGTGGGAAACTCTGCCTCCCGGTCTCAACTCTGGGTTGTTATGGTTTTGGTCTGCTAATAAACTCAGCCATATTTCTAGATATGAGAGTGTTATGGAAATTGCTTGAAAACACTAAACACATATATGAGATAATACAAAAAACACTGCTGGTTTGAAGATGAAATATTATTATTGTATAATAAAGTTTTGCACCAGTTTGTTTCAGAAAACAAAAAGCAAATCTGATCTTCTATAGCTGCAGAAGGAACAAAGAAATTATCTGTGATTGGACAAATCATACAAGCTTATGGATTACAACCAATCGCAAACAGCCACAAGATATACATTTACATGCACATGTATGTTAAATAAGAGTCACAAATGGCCTTTAATCCCGCCAGGATGGAGAGAGAGGAGGCCTCCTTCTCTCAGGAACATGCACACATTAACAAAGGAGAGAAGTAAAGATCAGCCTCTCTCCTAATCAGACCAGGTCTTCCCAAGAAAGTCCACCAATTGTCTATGAGGCCCGGATCGTTTGCTGGACGCCACCTCAACAGCCAGCGGTTGAATGATGACATCACTGGTCAGATTAGACAGCAGCCCAGAGAAAACAACATTGTCTTCACATATGTACACACCAACTCGACATTAATTTTAGTGACCTCTGATTGGCGATGAACGCTTCTCCTTATCCAGCAGTTTAAATGTGATTCTCTGTTGCTGCTCTGGATGCTGGTATTCCTAACTACACCTTTCTCACCATAGTGCTGCCAATAATCAGAGTTGGTTGGTCACTGAGTGGGGAGAAACTACATTTATTACATGCTTCACTAAAGTAGGTGGAGGAATAGTTAAATATATATAACTGGCAACTGTGTGAGCAGCAAAAACACTTTCAGTAAACACAGTTGGGAACCGGAAATGAGACAATATGCTTACTGCAGCACGTCAGCATGTTCATGATCAGCTCTGGACAGTCCAGTATTGATCCACAAAGCCATGGCTCCATGAAGAAAAAAATCAGAAGATGAAGAAAAGTCTCTGTTTTTTCCACCAGCAGCTGAAGTTCTTCAAGTCTGTTGCACAGTGATTGCAAGTTAGAGAGAAATATTCCCAGTAAGGGTCTGTGAAGTCTGGTAGAAGGTGAGGACATTGATCAGAGTGTCCAATAATTCCACAGATCAGGTGAGAAACATCTGAAATATATCTGCAGGAGTTGTTTTTGTGATATTCATGATTGAGGATACTGAAGCAAAACACTGAATTTACTAACAAAACAAAACAAACAGCAGTGCACACTCAACACACTTAATCTTATTGTCTGTTCACCTCTAACTGTGTTTGTTTGTCTTCTTGTGTCTCTGCAGGAGACTCCAGGTCTCTGCCCAGACATGACAGTAAGGACAGAGACAAAGACGGACAATCGAGTCCTGTTTCTAGCAGGATGGGGAGGTCATCTGTCAGCCCAACCATGATGCTGGCTGGAGGAGGCGGAGGAGGTGAGTCAGAAGCATGTCAGGTCTAAATGTTCTCACAGATCTGTCAAACATCATCAGAGAAGATTCAAAGCTTTACCTTCTGTCTTCACTGCTGCTCTATTGTTAGTGTCACTCTCTATACAGACTCTGATTTCTAGAAGGTTCCACTCAGGTGAGCAACAGATGAACAAGAAGTGAACAACAGGAGAATCTCTCTGTGTTGATTGATGTAAAAATCATTTTATCTGCAGAATCAAAGCCTGTGTGTAAACTTGGCCGCTCAGCGTCCACATCAGGAGTTCCTTCACCAGGTGGAACGCCACAACGTCAGCCACACGAGCCGCACCACCCCGTCCTCGGCCAGGTACAACACCTGTGAAACACCTGTCTGTCTGACTGTCTGTCTACTGTCTGTCTACTGTCTGTCTACTGTCTGTCATTTACATCCATGTTGTAAACTAGATAATTATTATAGAGATAAACTTCACTGAACATAACATTTAACATTTGGGCAGAAGTCTTGATCTCTGCTGACTGAACATCTGATCTGTAAACATGTAAGCTTTTTTTTTTTTACTTCATTCAAAAGGCATTTTTGTCATTTTAGTTTTGTATAAAGTACTTGGTGTAAACTTTTTGTAATTTCTCTCAACATGAACTCTTAACACTGACTGACACTAACACTTATCCTGTATATTTAACAATGAAGTAAAACATTAATATTACGATACGTTAATCACTGACATGAGCATGAAACTTATGAGACAACTACATTAAACGAACATTAAAGGTCCTATATGTCAGCATTGTGAAACAATTTACATGTATTAATCATTTTTTATTGCCAATGAGTAAACTGGTTGTAATGTAACTTTAAAAAGGAGACCTTCCCTGACTGTCTTGGTTTCCTGTAACAGCCTGTGGACTGATTTCTGTGTGAAGGACTCGGCCGCTTTTTCTGTAAAAATCCAAAGGATGTGATGTTTTTGCCTTTTCTCTGTCAAGCTAATGAGACAGCTAGCTGCCTCCGTCGACCGCCACACATTTCACAATAAAAGCACAGCTCGTTGCTCCCCGGCCACAGCGTGCTGAGTCTACTGGTGTTTAGAAACAAAGTTGAACTAACATTAAACTTATTTGAAACTAACATAAATTAAAATTAAACTAACATGAAATTTAGTCTCATTAGAACATTTTCTAAAGTGATTCACACTTTATAACAAACTAAATGGAAACTACAATCTTACCAAACTCTCAGGCTGTCTGAAGTAAATTTATTCATTTGTTTACATCTCCCTTTATAACACACTATCGTTTACTCAGCAGTCAGTCAACCAACTCATAACAGAAGTGATCTCAGGGTACACATTCACATAGAGCAGGTCTAGACCAAACTCTTTAATTATGTTTTAGATTTATATATTGGGTAATATATCATGATCAATGGTAATTATTCCCTCTGCATACTTCTCTTTATCTACCTAACTGGTTATTTCTTCTATTAACTCCATTAATGCCATAAATGTTGATCTGTTTGTTCTGAATCCATACCGACTGTCCATCAATAATGTATGTTTCTCAATAAAATTACAATAAAGAATTTTTCCAGTATCCTAGATAACTGGGAAAATAAAGACACAGGCCTGTAATTGGTAAAATGATGTCTATACCCAGCTTTATATAATGGAATAACTTGAGCAGTTCTCATTTTATATGGAAATGTACCTGTTTTGAATGATAACAGATAAACAAGTAGAGCGAAAGTCATATCGATTTCAATCCTATGACAAAGAGCAGCAGGAAATGGACTCAAATGCAGGGAACTAGAGGCTGTAGAGATACTGCTAGTAAAGACTAATTCTGGTCAAAGCAGGAACTGAACAACGCAGAACAAACTCAATAATACTGAACAAAACAAAGGATCCAACAACAACAAAAATGAGGTAATAGGCAACAGGTGAGTCGAGAGAGGACCGTGAAGGAGCTGATTGGCTGGAGAAAGCTCTGGGAACGGGGGTGGGTCTAATGAAGCTGACGCAGGGCGAGTGTGGAGGGAAAACAGAGCAAACAGAAAAAAACAAAAAACCTAGAAAACACAATGAGACATAAAAGTGTTTGCAGTGCTATAGTTTAGCAAGGCTGTAAGCAAAGGCAGAGGAGTTAACATAAGCATACATATTATATATATATATATATATATATATATATATATATATATATATATTATATACTATACTATACATAACAAAAGCAGATAAAGCCAATTAACAAAAGAAAAATAATTTGTGTGTACAATAACCTGCAACTTTAAGTGCACGATTAGTTTACATCATCTGGAAACTCTTAACAAGAAGAATGGAGAAGTACCAGCGATTACACTAAACTCTGTAACTCTGTAACTCTTCCAGTAGAGCACATGTATATAAACTTAAATGTTGGGACAAAGGTTCAATACAACAAGCGGTAGTATCTCAAATGGTCTTTTAATATAATCTGCAACCTATCTGATCTGTCCACCTTCCACTGAGTCCAACGTAATAAACAAGGAGCTGTGACAGAACCAGAACAACTCCAGTCACATTATATTCTTACTCTTGTTGCCTCTTCTTCCCCACACTTACAAAAATGTTAAAGCAAATACCCGCATCATTCATGTTGCTTATAGTCTTACTGTTAATAAAATATTCAGGTTAACTTGTGTTTTTTGATAAACTTCTAATAATGATATTTATTATATACTCCTTATTTTTGTTATATTTTTGTTTTTTATAATATTCATTCTTGCATATCCTCATAATTTTTAGGGCCCAAACACCTCGTAGTGCGAAGGCCCTGCTATTCTTCTTCTTCTTCTCTACAATGAAATACAGTTTTGGTGCTGAATGTAATCAAAAACCCACAAAACTTTGCAAATGAATCAGATGTGGAAGGAAATTTAATCTTTTATAGTGACTGTGTGGTCGGTGTGGCCAGCAGGCTCCATAGCGCACCAAACACAACCCCATTTTTCAAAAAGTTTATTTTATATTCATGAAATTTGGTGGCATTATTGCTTTCATCATTATATCATTTCACCCAACAAGAAGTTGGCCATTTTGCATTTTGTGTGTCAACTTTCATTTTATGTACATTTTATTTGTGTTGTTGTTATTTGTGTTGTCTTTATTTGTGTTGTTGTTATTTGTGTTGTGTGTTTATTTGAGGGCTTTAGGATTCACAAAAACTCACAAAACTTTGCACTCTTGCTTAAACTAGTAAATACTCTAATTTGATGTCAGAAATGGGCTTGAGTGCGGCACTGTCGCTCCATAGCGCCCTCTAACTACTTTTGGCATTTTGATGTGCCAGGAATGCTTGAAAACTGCTTCCTGCTGCTTCAGATGAAGAAATAGTTGAAGTTAGATCAGAAAAGTTAATTGGAGAAAAACGGTCTAATTATATATCAGCTGTTTCTGAGGTTCCTGTGTTTGGGGAGAAATCAGTGCCTGATGAGGGCAGAGACTGATGAATTTTGTTATTACTATTACTATCATTATAGGAATACATGGATCAATAGAGTTATGACTCTGTCAGCCAAAGTACTGTTTTTATTCTCTTCTATTAATGCTGAGTAACAGGCGGCTCTGGCCTTCTTATATGTTTTAAAACTATCCTGCCAGACTCAGCAAGATTCCTCTAGTTTGGTGGAACGACAAATCCTTTCAAGTTTCAATGATGTTTGCTTTAATTAGTGGGTTTCAGAGTTATATCAAGGAGCTGACCTCTTATGTTTTATCATCTTCCTTTTAAAGGGTTGATGAGTCGAGTGTTAGTCACAGCGAACCTGCAGCGCGCCAACAAGATCATGAGTTTGTGAGGAACTAAAGTTATCATATGAGTCCTCTGAAGTATTGAGACATGGAAATGAATTCAGCTCTGATGGAATTGCTTCCTTAAATTTAGCTACAGCACTATCAGATAGACATCTAGTGAAGAAATCTTTGTTTAATGGTGTGTAATCTAGTAATAAGAATTCAAAAGTTATCAAGTAATGATCTGATAAAACAAGATTCTGTTGAAAGACTATTAAATGTTCAGTTAAGTGACTATGATTCAACATTGGCCTGTACATGTCTTCAGACTGGGAATGAAATGAAATCTCACAAGCTTCACAAAATAGCATCATCAAGATTTTAAGACTCAGTTTTGACACACACATGTTCACGTCTGGACTCTTCATGGTGAAAAATGTTGTATAATGTTGTATATCAAGAGGACTCCATGAAGACTCACTCTGGTTAGTTTGTTAAAGTACAAAACCTGTAAAAGGTAAAACTGTAAAAACTGCTCAGTAAATTGAAAATGGCTGTCTTCCTTTAAGACTTCAGGTATGGCTCCAAGAGTCTGGAGGTGTTACTACCGCCAACTAAATTCTGTTCATTTACATCAAATTTAGAGGTGAAAGCTTTGAGTTTAACTGAAATTAGTTAGGGGGCACCATCAAGTCAATTTACTACACCCAAGCCCAAGACCCATACCATATGTAAATGTTTCCCATGTTTGCTGTGTGTGCTGACCTTCATGACTTTTAGAGCAGCCCAAGCACCTCGTTTTTGTAGTTCAGTTCATCCAATAATTATTATAATAATAATAATCCTTAGAATAACAATAGGGCCTTAATCAGTGTGGCACATATAAACAATGGTATTACACACAGTACAATAATAACATGTAAAAATATGAATATTGTTGGATTAGATGATAAACTGTTATCTGCAATGGCTTCGGGGTGAATATCAACAATAGTTATAACAATCAGGGGGAGGCAGAAAGGATGCACAGACACTGATAGTAGCTTAATGTACACATGGTCACTGAAGGTGATATTTGTGCAGACATGCAGACAGACGCCTCCTCCTTCACACTTCCCAGCAATAAATGCATCTCTGTCCCGTCTGATGGGCTTATCAAAGTTCAGGTTGCAGTCTGTGTCGTCAGCTGTAAGCTGTGTACCTGAATCTCTGGATGTGGATCATGTTGGCTTGAATCTAATCAGTTTTGCTTCATATTGACTGCGTATTAGCCAGAACTATGGTGGGGAATATGTCTGAGTTTCAGTTGTTTCAGCCTCTCTCACTCCTCCACTTTAAAGGTTTTATCCACATTTTGGATCTTGTTGTGAAAGATAATATCTTCCTGAATGAATGAGGGCAAAAACTTTCCTCCTTCAGCAGAACAATGTGAAAACAAACAAACAACATCCAATTATCAGTAATATTATGTTCTCTGTCACTGAGTTTAGTCATTTTAAGTTTGTAAAACAGAACAAACATTTGGCATCATTTTTATTCATTTCAGTGTGAGGCCATTTGTATCTGTAGATGTTTCCATAATATTTACAGGCCTTTATAATGATGAACAACAATGCAGAGACTCTGAATGACCACAAACAGACTCACCACCAACCCTCAGATCCAGCTGCTTAGCTTTCAGTGAGGTTTTCAGAAAACTGAGTAATTGATCACTGAGTGACATGTGTGGACATGTTGATGAACTCTGCTCCGTCTCCAGATGCCATGGCTCTGCGGAGATGCCACCATGATGGAGATGATTGAGAAGAAAAGAGTTCTGTGTCGGGAGATCAAAGCTCGCCAGCGGCCTGAGAAGAACCTCTGTAAACAGGACAGCATGCCCATCCTGCCCAGCTGGAAGAGGAAGCAGCCGCCGCCATATTCAGCCCCGCCCACCACCGCTGCTGGGCAATCAACCACGGTGTTCTGGGACACCGCCATCTGAACAACATGAAGCAGTCAACAGGCCATGGCCACCACACTGACAGCTTGTTCATGATTTAAAAAACAGATGTTTCTCTGCCAGTTCTCTTTGCTCTCATTGGACAGAATTACAGCTGTCAATCAAATACAGAGTCAATAAAGTTTAATCAAACTCCCCGATTAACACTGAGGGCAGTTAACATTCACAGACAAGAGAAAAAATTACATGAAATAAATGAATTAAGTCACTAAACAGCAAAGAGTGAGGATCTCTTTAGATGTGGGTGTCACGTGATGTGATGTAACCAAATATCCACAAGATGCATTATTTACCTAAACAGGAAGTGACCCAACAGGGGTCCCAATCCAGAGGTTGAGATACCTGATGTGACAAAATCAAAGTGAATCAGCAGAGAGACAAAGAACGATTTAATTTTCAGTCTATAACAAGGCAAAAAAAGTTTTTACAAAACATGAAAATCACATAATTACATTCTTGCAGGTGTTCTCCAACCATCCAATCAGAGTGAAGGGGGCGTGGCCTAACAGGTGTAGCAGATCCCAGAGCTTTCTGTTGTCTTTCTACTCGTATTTTTCTATATGAGTCCTGAAAAAGATTCTGAGGTTTTCTTAAGTCTGACAGTCATGTAGAAGATGCTGTGAAAAGAAAAAATGACGATAAATTCTTTGGTGTGAAACAAGACAACCTGAATCAGAAAGTTCATGTTTTTATATTTCAAAAGAATCTGTGATGCTAGTCTGTGTGTGCAAGAACAAGTTGTAAGTGATGTTTTTTATGTTCTGAAAAGAACTTAAGTCAAACTTTTCTTATTATGATGACAAAGCACTTTTTTAAATCGAGTATATTTTGGTTCTCTGTTGGTTTCATTCATTGTCCCATAAACACAAACTGAACAGCTGTCACACAGTTCAGGTGTTTCATCACCTGTCAACAGAGACGCTGCTCATCTGAACAAAGCTGTGATGATTGGAAACAACGTCGCAGGAACAAGATGGTCTTTATGTCACATTATTGATTATTGAGTCCTAAAAAACAAACAAAGGGATCTTTGGTCATGTGATGGTCATGTGATGGCCATGTGATGGTCATGTGATGGTCGTGTGTTCGGAGATTAGTTTAGTTTAGTGGATGAAGAAATGATGAATGCTGTTTTTTGTTGGCAGATGTGAACGAGCTGATTGGTTGGAGGAATTAATATCGTGTCAAATCAAAGGAAAAGTGAGACTGAAACAAAGCATTCTGGGATACGATGCCTACCTATGTGATAAATGTTAATCAGCCAAAACATTGAAGCCACAGGACACACACACACACACACACACACACACACTGGTTTCAGTTTGCAGTCACAAATGAAGTGCACTTTTTCAGTTTCTGTGAACTTTATAAAACTCCACCAACAGTCGTCATGAAGCACAAACATGGAGCTCGTTCATGACATGTGATTGTAACGTTCAGTCAGCATGTTCAACAGGACATCTTCATCAACACCTGAAACATTCAAACTGTTTACAGCTATAGTGAAGACTGATAGTGTGGGTTTAACACATTTCCATCTACAGACCAGAGCTGGAGAGAGTGATGATGCAGACAATAACATCATTATTATCATTTCCTTTTTTATTCAGTCTGCCACAAAGAGATCTGAAGAACTGTAATCAGATTACTGATCAATAAATGTTACTGAATATTGTTGAAGCTGTGAATGACATCAGGACAACAGAAGCAGCTGTGAATGGGGCTTCAGGGTCTGTATGAGTCTGACACTGATCAGACACATACAGGGAAAATGGTCTGACCCTGAATGGAGAAATCAGATGTGTTGATGAACTTTTATCATAAACATTCAGTAACTAAATATCAGAAACACGACATGAACATAAAGTCATTATTTCATTCTTGTTATGAGCTGATATAAAACTTTTAGTAACAAGTGTGACATGAAGATTCTCGTCTTTACAGATGTGAAGTCTGAATATGTGACAGATGAAAAGATATGTCTATTTGTATTTTGATTATTGATTGCTTTACTTTATTTGTTTGCACATTAAACAGTACATTTTTATATAATATTTAAAGATTTGATATGTACACATTCACATACAAAACACAAAGTTTTACCTGCTTATACTCAACTATACATTTAAAGTAAATGAAATTTAGTGCAGGAGGCTAAAAGCTTAAAGACTTTTCCCAAAAACACAAGATAAAGAGAATCATACCGAATAAAAATAATTTAATTACATTTCTTCATCTTCAGAATAAAATGTGAGTTTGACAAGTGAGCTGATTTATGGTCTGCCTGCTACAGCAGTTACATTTCTATGTAATATAATTTAATAATATTGGAGATTAGAGAATAAACACTGTCATGATGATCACAGGAAGGGCATCACCTTCACCTGCTGGTTGTGTAAATATCTTGTATCTGTGGACTTGTATGTGTTTGCACTGTGAGACAGACGAATAACGTCTTGTCTTTATTGCACTGAAAGTCTTTGAGTCTTTATTTTTATTGAATCAGGGGAGAAAAAATAAAAGTCTGGTTGTTGTGATGCTGTTTTCATCTTCATGGGACGCGACAAGAGAAATAAATCTGTTTTTCATTAAATTATGAGTCATCATTAACTCTGAAGTAGAAACAAAGAAACTGTTAATAACATGAAACACACGAGGAAGATTGAGAACATTTTAATAAAGTTCAATTTCGTATGAAGTGATTTCTGACAGTTTCTCAGATTCACTGAAGCTCAGAACAACATGAAGAGACTAAAAACTGAACCCTGTGTTGGAAAACATTATAAATACATGTTGGTTCCTCTTTTCTCTGTCTGACATCACTTTAAGACATGAAATGCATGCATGTCATACAAGACTCCTTCATAATGACCTTACAATGTAAGTGATGGAGGACTAAATCCACAGTCCTCCTTCTCTACAAACATGGATTTAAAGTTGATGTGAAGCTAATATGAAGCTTCAGCGTCCAAATGAGTCAAATCCAGTAGATATCTTTCAACGTTACAGTCTTTTTAGTGGCAAAGTCCCTCTTTTTGTTTCTATACTTCCACCTGCAGCTCAACAGGGAAACAAAGAGGAGAATTTGATGCTAAAAAGGGTTAGGGTTAGGGTTAGGTATGGGGGTAAAAAGGGGTTTGTCCACAGTGGACAGGGTTAGGGTTAGGGTTAGGTGGGGGTTAGGGTTAGGGTTAGGGAAGGGTTTTCCCCATCCCCCTCCAGGTCTGAAAGGGGCGGGAGGTGCTCTCGCCCTCCACCCGTCCCGTCTCCACATCTCTGCGGAGTCCCTTGTAAATAGTTTTTGTCTGTATATGTTTTTTAAAAAAAAATAAAATAAACAACTTAGTAAAACTTCCTATGAAATAATTATTTTCAAAATAAAAATCTTTTTCTGTTAAAAAAATGAAATAAAAATCAAAAATTCCTATAAAAATAAAAGTTTTTCAAAATAAAATGCTTTATCAAAATAAAAGCCTTGCTCAACAACAAAGGAAGGTGTGCCCACACGACGTTTCGGCCGAAAACGGCCTTCTTCAGGTGTGCGGCACACAAAAAACTAATAGAAAGTGCAGAATGGCTGAATAGGACTGCTCTCTATGAAGGTCTATTGCAAAATGGCTGTTTTCCCTGTATTCGCCTTTTATAAGCTCTGTTCCAATCGTCTTTTTATTTTCGCTTGAGTATTTTGTTTTTGCTTTTTGCTTTAGAATTTCCCTTTTTAACCCCTAAAATGCTGTATAAAATTGAATGTAATGAATTTAAATACCTAATACCATGATTTTTAACCCTATATTTATTAATTTATTGTGTCCTAATGAATTTGAATGTGTATAATGTGTTTTTAATTAAAATGAATTATTAAATGTAAGTATTTTAACCCTATGAATTCCCAGATCAAATTAGATGTATTCCCCTATGTTTTTTAATCAATTTTAACATGTTTATAAACCCAATTAATTAATTATTATTTATTATTTATTATCCCCCAATTGTTTATGAATTATTTATCTTTATGTAATGGCCATATAAGGGGTGGGGTTAGGGTTAGGGGTTAGGGTTAGGGTTGGGGTTAGGGTTAGGGGTTGGGGTTAGGGGTTAGGGGTTAGGGTTGGGGTTAGGGGTTAGGGTTGGGGTTAGGATAAGGTCTTCCCCGTCCCCCTCCAGATCTGGAAGGGGCGGGAGGTGCTCTCGCCCTCCACCCGTCGCGTCTCCACATCCTTGTGGAGTCCCTGTGTCTTGTCTGTCTTCTTTTTTTTAAAAAAACTTGTTTTTAAACAACTGAATAAAACTTCCTACAAAATAAACTTGTTTTCAAAAGTAAATATTTATTTTCTTAAAAAAAATGAACTCAAAAAAATACAATTACAGTAAATAAAATAAAATAAAACTGTTTTTCAAAAAAAATGCTCTTTCAAAACAAGAGTCTTAAAATAAACAACAGAAAAAGGTGTGCCCACGACGTTTCGACCCTCTCTGGGTCTTCCTCAGGTGGTGGCACACAAAAAAACTGATGCTGCAGTGGATGACTGGAGAGAGATGTGCTCCCTTCGAAAGTCAAGTAAGAAATGAGCCCTCCCTGTAGGCTCCTCCCTTTGTGCCCTCTGTTTTCTGTCCGTAATCTTCGAATTGAGTTTTCCGTGTTTTGCTGCTTGTTTTTAGATTTTTCCGTTTTAACCCTTTAAACCCTGTCCGAAATGAATTAAATTTAATATATTATCTTATTTGACTGAATTTTAACGCTTTATTCCAATAGTTTGTTGTTCCAATTATAAAATGTTGTATATATTGTATTTTATCCTTTAACCCTGTAAATTTGAAGTATTTTTTTACCCCTTTTGTCTAGTTTCCCTTCCGTAATCTTCGAATTGAGTTTTCCGTGTTTTGCTGCTTGTTTTTAGATTTTTCCGTTTTAACCCTTTAAGCCCTGTCCGAAATGAATTAAATTGAATGTATTATCCTATTTGACTGAAATTTAACTCCTTGTTCCTATTTATTATTGTTCCAATTATAAATTATTGTGTGTATTTTGCATTTTTGCATTTTTTAACCCTATAAATTCCAAATAAAATAATTTTTGTACCCTTTTGTCTGGTTTTTAATGAATATTGCCCTTATGAACTAGGTGCACTGTTTTTTAATTATTAAATATTTATTAATGTAATTAATTATAAATAAATTGCCCCCAAGGGCGTGGTTAGGGTTAGGGCCTAAGATTAGGGTTAGAGTTAGGGTTATAATAGGTTAGGGTTAGGGCCTGGTATTAGGGTTAGAGTTAGGGTTATAATAGGTTAGGGTTAGGGCCTAAGGTTAGGGTTAGGGTTAGGTTTGGGGTTAGGGTTAGGGTTAGGGTTAGGGAAGGGTTTTCCCCGTCCCCCTCCAGGTCTGAAAGGGGCGGGAGGTGCTCTCGCCCTCCACCCGTCCCGTCTCCACATCTCTGCGGAGTCCCTTGTAAATAGTTTTTTGTCTGTATATGTTTTTTTAAAAAAATAAAATAAACAACTTAGTAAAACTTCCTATGAAATAATTATTATTTTCAAAATAAAAATCTTTTTCTGTTAAAAAAATGAAATAAAAATCAAAATTTCTATAAAAATAAAAGTTTTTCAAAATAAAATGCTTTATCAAAATAAAAGCCTTGCTCAACAACAAAGGAAGGTGTGCCCACACGACGTTTCGGCCGAAAACGGCCTTCTTCAGGTGTGCGGCACACAAAAAACTAATACAAAGTGAAGAATGGCTGAATAAGACTGCTCTCTCTGAAGGTCTAATGCAAAATGGCTGTTTTCCCTGTGTTCGCCTTTTATAAGCTCTGTTCCAATCGTCTTTTTTATTTTCGCTTGAGTATTTTGTTTTTGCTTTTGGTTTTGAAATTTCCCTTTTTAACCCCTAAAATGCTGTATAAAATTGAATGTAATGAATTTAAATACCTAATACCATAATTTTTAACCCTATATTTATTAATTTATTGTGTCCCAATGAATTTAAATGTGTATAATGTGTTTTTAATTAAAATGAATTATTAAATGTAAGTATTTTAACCCTATGAATTCCCAGATCAAATTAAATGTATTCCCCTTGTTTTTTAATCAATTTTAACATGTTTATAAACCCAATTAATTAATTAATTATTATTTATTATTCCCCAATTGTATATGAATTATTTATCTTTATGTAATGGCCATATGAGGGGTGGGGTTAGGGTTAGGGTTAGGGCCTAGGGTTAGGGTTAGGGCCTAGGGTTAGGGTTAGGATAGTGGTTAGGGTTAGGGCCTGGAATTAGGGTTAGGTTAGGTTTAGGGTTGGGATAGTGGTTAGGGTTAGGGCCTAGGGTTAGGGTTAGGTTAGGTTTAGGGTTGGGATAGTGGTTAGGGTTAGGGTTAGGGTTAGGTAAGTGTTATAACCATCCCCCCCAAAAATGAGGGGGTGGTGGGTGCGCTCTCCACCCATCCCTACCTTCCCCATAGCTACGGAGAGCCTGTGTCTGTCATTTGTATGTGTTTTTAATTTTTTAACAAACTTGTTTTTAATCCTACATTATAAAATGAATTGTTTTTAATTGTTTTTAAATCATGAAATTATTTATTCTATGTTATTTTAAATTATAATCAACAAAAGAAGGTGTGCCAAAATAAAATCAAACTTGACTTAAATAAAGCGCAACGTTTCGTTCCGATTTGGTCTTCTTCAGGCGCTGGGCACACAAAAAACTGTGGTAAGTGGATGGCTGGAGAGCCATGTGTCCTCCCCGGACTTCGGGTGAGGACTGAGCTTCTCCCCGTAAAGCTCCTCCCTTTGTAACCTCTGATGTCTTTCCGTAATTAGTTTCCGAATAATGTTTTGCTTTTGCCCTCATGTTCCGAATTCGAATTTTTACCCTGTAAACCCTATGTCAAATTAAATGATTGTATGTATACCCTTATTTTAATCAAATTTAACCCTTCCCTCATGAATTCTTAACCCTTTACTAAATTGTATTTATATTTAATGTATTTATTGTAGCCCATGAAATTATTAAATTGTTTTAAATTGTTTGTAACCCTATAAATCCCCAATAAATGAATTGTATATCCCCTTGTGTTGTCCTTATTAATGAATTGTATTTTAACCCTCTTAAATTAGATTAATTATTCCCCTCATTTGTTTGTTTGTTTGTTTATATATTTATAATAGTTGTTTGTATGGGGAGGGGGTGGTTAGGGTTAGGGCCTATGATTAGGGTTAGGGTTAGGACAGGGGAGGGGTTGGGGTTAGGGTTAGGGCCTAGAGTTAGGGTAGTGGGCTAGGGTTAAGTTTAGGAATTAGGGTTAGGGTTAGGTTAGGGTTAGGGCCTAGAATTAGGGTTGGGGGGAGGGTTAAACCATCCCCTTCCTGTGAAGGAAGAGGTGTTAGGGTTAGGGTTAGGGTTAGGGTTAGGGTTAGGGAAGGGTTTTCCCCGTCCCCCTCCAGATCTGAAAGGGGCGGGAGGTGCTCTCGCCCTCCACCCGTCCCGTCTCCACATCTCTGCGGAGTCCCCCTGTCTTGTATGTCTTTGTTTTTTATAAAAAATTAAATTAACTTTTTAAACAACTAAGTAAAACTTCCTATGAAATAAAAATTCTTTGTCTTGTCTTCTTTTTAAATTAAAAATCAACTAACTTTTGTAAAAAATGAACTAAAAATCAAAAAATTCCTATAAAATAAATCTGTTTATCAAAATAAAATGTCTTTTCCAAAATAAAAGCCTTCTAAAAAACAAAAGAAGGTGTGCCCACACAACGTTTCGACCCTTATGGGTCTTCTTCAGGTGGATTGGCACACAAAAAACTCACAAAATGAGTGGAATGGCTGGATAGGTGTTGTCCCTTCAGCGATCAAGTGAGAAATGGCTGTTTCCCTTCTGTTCGCCTTTTATAACCTCTGTTATAATCGTCTTTTTGTTTTTCGGTGAGTATTTTGGTTTTGCTTTTTGGCTTTTAAATTTTGCTTTTAACCCCTAAAATGCTGTATGAAATTGAATATTATGAATTTAAATCCCTAATATTATGAATTTTAACCCTGTATTTATTAATTTACTCTATCCCCATGAATTTGATTGTGTATAATGTGTTTTTAATTTAAATTAATTATAAATGTATGTATTTTAACCTTATGAATTCCCAAATCAATTTAGATGTGTTCCCTTTTGTATTTTTAATGTAATTTAGATAATTATGAACCCAATTAATAAAATTTTTTAATTTTTTATTCCCAATATATATGAATTAATTACCTTTATGCGATGCCCATATGAGGGGTGGGGTTAGGGTTAGGGCCTAGGGTTAGGGTGGGGTTAGGGTTAGGGCCTAGGGTTAGGGTTAGGGTTAGGGCCTAGGGTTAGGGTTAGGGTTAGGATAGTGGTTAGGGTTAGGGCCTGGGATTAGGGTTAGGTTAGGTTTAGGGATAGGATAGTGGTTAGGGTTAGGGCCTAGGGTTAGGGTTAGGTTAGGTTTAGGGTTAAGATAGTGGTTAGGGTTAGGGCCTTAGGGTTAGGTTAGGTTTAGGGTTAAGAGGGTTAGGGTTAGGGTTAGGGTTAGGGTTAGGGTTGGGTTAGGGTTAGGGTTAGGGTTAGGGGTTAGGGGTTAGGGTTAGGGTTAGGGTTAGGGTTAGGGAAGGGTTTTCCCCGTCCCCCTCCAGGTCTGAAAGGGGCGGGAGGTGCTCTCGCCCTCCACCCGTCCCGTCTCCACATCTCTGCGGAGTCCCTTGTAAATAGTTTTGGTCTATATATGTTTTTTTTAAAAATTAAAATAAACAACTTAGTAAAACTTCCTATAAAATAATTATTTTCAAAATAAAAGTCTTTTTCTGTCTTGTTCTTCTGTGTATTTTTTTAAAAAATGAAATAAAAATCAAAAATTCCTATAAAAATAAAAGTTTTTCAAAATAAAATGCTTTAACAAAATAAAAGCCTTGCTCAACAACAAAGGAAGGTGTGCCCACACGACGTTTCGGCCGGAAACGGCCTTCCTCAGGTGTGTGGCACACTAAAAACTAATAAAAAAGTGTAGAATGGCTGAATAGGACTGCTCTCTATGAAGATCCAATGTAAAATGGCTGTTTTCCCTGTGTTCGCCTTTTATAAGCTCTGTTCCAATCGTCTTTTTATTTTCGCTTTAGTATTTTGTTTTTGCTTTGTGCTTTAGAATTTCCCTTTTTAACCCCTAAAATGCTGTATAAAATTGAATGTAATGAATTTAAATACCTAATATCATAATTTTTAACCCTATATTTATTAATTTATTGTGTCCTAATGAATTTGAATGTGTATAATGTGTTTTTAATTAAAATGAATTATTAAATGTAAGTATTTTAACCCTATGAATTCCCAGATCAAATTAGATGTATTCACCTATGTTTTTTTAATCAATTTTAACATGTTTATAAACCCAATTAATTAATTATTATTTATTATTTATTACCCCCCAATTGTTTATGAATAATTTATCTTTATGTAATGGCCATATAAGGGGTGGGGTTAGGGTTAGGGCCTAGGGTTAGGGTTAGGGTTAGGATGTGGTTAGGGTTAGGGCCTAGGGTTAGGGTTAGGGTTGGGATGGTGGTTAGGGTTAGGGCCTAGGGTTAGGGTTAGGGCCTAGGGTTAGGGTTAGGGTTAGGGTTAGGGTTAGGGTTAGGGTTAGGGTTAGGGTTAGGGTTAGGGTTAGGGTTAGGGTTAGGGTTAGGTTAGGGTTAGGGTTAGGGTTAGGGTTAGGGTTAGGGTTAGGGTTAGGGTTAGGGTTAGGGTTAGGGTTAGGGTTAGGGTTAGGGTTAGGGTTAGGGTTAGGGTTAGGGTTAGGGTTAGGGCCTAGGGTTAGGGTTAGGGCCTAGGGTTAGGGTTAGGGTTAGGGTTAGGGTTAGGGTTAGGGTTAGGGTTAGGGTTAGGGTTAGGTTAGGGTTAGGGTTAGGGTTAGGGTTAGGGTTAGGGTTAGGGTTAGGGTTAGGGTTAGGGTTAGGGTTAGGGTTAGGGTTAGGGTTAGGGTTAGGGTTAGGGTTAGGGTTAGGGTTAGGGTTAGGGTTAGGGTTAGGGTTAGGGTTAGGGTTAGGGTTAGGGTTAGGGTTAGGGTTAGGGTTAGGGTTAGGGTTAGGGTTAGGGTTAGGGTTAGGGTTAGGGTTAGGGTTAGGGTTAGGGTTAGGGTTAGGGTTAGGGTTAGGGTTAGGGTTAGGGTTAGGGTTAGGGTTAGGGTTAGGGTTAGGGTTAGGGTTAGGGTTAGGGTTAGGGTTAGGGTTAGGGTTAGGGTTAGGGTTAGGGTTAGGGTTAGGGTTAGGGTTAGGGTTAGGGTTAGGGTTAGGGTTAGGGTTAGGGTTAGGGTTAGGGTTAGGGTTAGGGTTAGGGTTAGGGTTAGGGTTAGGGTTAGGGTTAGGGTTAGGGTTAGGGTTAGGGTTAGGGTTAGGGTTAGGGTTAGGGTTAGGGTTAGGGTTAGGGTTAGGGTTAGGGTTAGGGTTAGGGTTAGGGTTAGGGTTAGGGTTAGGGTTAGGGTTAGGGTTAGGGTTAGGGTTAGGGTTAGGGTTAGGGTTAGGGTTAGGGTTAGGGTTAGGGTTAGGGTTAGGGTTAGGGTTAGGGTTAGGGTTAGGGTTAGGGTTAGGGTTAGGGTTAGGGTTAGGGTTAGGGTTAGGGTTAGGGTTAGGGTTAGGGTTAGGGTTAGGGTTAGGGTTAGGGTTAGGGTTAGGGTTAGGGTTAGGGTT